>JAQYXR010001732.1:0-26506 GCA_030545055.2 Neoaliturus tenellus | reverse complement strand
ATTTTGAGTGCTTGTGAACACGATAACTAGTGCAAAAATCGTCTGATCATCATGAAATTTGGTACAGGCATGTAAAGTTAGATTCTCTTGGATGAGTTCGTTAACCAGTAAGATCGGCCCAACTTCAGTAGGGAAAGTGGGGGATTTTACCCCTCAAAAGTGGTTTTTTTCCACTTTTCTCATAGTAATTTTTATTTGATTACCTTTTAGTGTATACCATTAGATTCAGCTCGAAAAAACAAACAATTTGGTATGTTTAATTATTGCTCTACGTCCACTGGTTACCGAGATATTAGCGAATTTCCTTTAGAAATAAGCTATTACCGTCGTTTTCATGGGAGCTGCCGTTTGTATCGATGTAGGGACACCTCTGCGATTACATAATTATATATATTATATTGTGGCTTTTTATGTGTACTTTCTGGATACGTAGTGATTATTTGTCGGTAACACATTTAAAACTGCTCAAATGACGATTTACTAAAAAATTTAACATGGGCTTATATGGGAAATAGAATTTTCAATTTTGAGTGCTTGTGAACACGATAACTAGTGCAAAAATCGTCTGATCATCATGAAATTTGGTACAGGCATGTAAAGTTAGATTCTCTTGGATGAGTTCGTTAACCAGTAAGATCGGCCCAACTTCAGTAGGGAAAGTGGGGGATTTTACCCCTAAAAAGTGGGTTTTTTCCACTTTTCTTATAGTAATTTTTATTTGATTACCTTTTAGTGTATGCCATTAGATAACATTAGAAAACATTTTTAAATCCTGCTAAATGTGAAGTGCAATGTGACAACTGTTTTTGGGACCATAAGGATCGATTATATAATATATCGAGTTTATATAAAGAAGAGAAACAATAAATTCACTTTACTCTTACTGGAACCTATCTAAGACTAAAATGTTCACTAGGGAAACAAAACAGAAGAAAAGACATCGTATGGTGTCAGACATTGTGTTTCTGAGTTATGACAATGCGTGGAGCTGAGCATTGAGGTAAATAATAATGACTCTCCTTCATTTAATTGATAAATGGGTCTCACATAATAGACATATGAAATCGGCCTTTTTGTTTTGAATCACACTACACTAAAAGTGCACAAAGGTTAGGGAATTCAGAACAAAATAACATAAACATTTCAAAATCTGCATTTATTTTATTTCAACAATATATGGCACACTTATAAGGCACATAAATTTTCTTGCAACAGAGCATATCACAAGTCATGATAAAAGGATAACAAATAATATATCTATCATTTAAAGTGGAGTAAAGTAATATAAGGGGAAAATAAAATAGTTTTATAGATAGTGTAACGTACCTTTGTACTGAATTGGAATGTTTTACATCCTTACTGTTTTTTTTAAATAACCTATATTTGCTTTTTAAATCTAATTGTAACAAATACATTTGAGCCAAATTGATTTTGAAGAGAAAAATTATTTAACAGCTAAATTATTTAAAAAAAAAAAAAAAAAAAAAAAAAAAAAAACTGTTGAGCGCAATGAAATAAGGTTTTTATAAAACTTCAGTACACTGTTAGGATATAGAATATAAATCAATAGATTGATCATACATATAACTAGCCATCATCATGCAAATATCATTCCAAAAGACTGCAGGGTCTTCATCAATTTAATCAAATTCATTCAAACCAACAGAAAGACATAACAAAATAACAATAAACATATTTGATACATTTTAAGGTGTTACTGTTCACTTATATCACCAATTTCAGAGAGGAATCTAAGTCAAAATTATTTCTGGTAGTTATCAAGAGATAGTATTAATCTTAATGAAATTTTTGGAAAGTAAGTAAAACGTCATGGAAGCATCACTGATCAGAGAACACCCTGAAAAATCTCCTAATCATTTGATGAACAAACAAAAAAAGTTGACGACTCCCCCGAAAGCCGATCTCACTAATTCGACTTCGGAATCTTTCGGTGTAAACGTATTGCCACCACCGATAGGCCCTTTAACCAAATTGCAAATTGTCGCCATCGTTAAAAATATAACCCCCTGCAAAGTTTCAAAAACAGATTTATTTTTAACATCTTTTTCATCCAGACGAGGTCTTTTTGCTGGAGTGGGTCCATCATTTTCATCAACGATTCCGCCACGGCTAACCAAAGCTGATTCTTCGTGTGTTTTTAAATGGTAACTCATATTAGATTTTCTTACAAGTTTTTCACATTTCGGACATTTGGTTTTATATTCATAACTTGCTTTCTTTTGGATTGAGGGTTTCAAATTTTGAGCTCCACTGGTGCTGGGTGTTGGTTGTGGTTCATTATTTTGAGGTGTTGAAGTGGAAGGTTGATTGGTAGTAGATTGACATGTTTTGTAATGTCTACTAAGATGATTACTTGTAATAGATTTTCCACATTTATCACAAGACTTTTTCGTATAACGGGAGCTCGAGTTCTTATTTGGGTTTTTAGGACACACTTTCACATGATGTGAGATGTGTGATTTCGATATTAACTTGCCGCAGAAATTGCAATTAATTTTAATCGCAGCCATCTTCTTATGCGATCTATAAGAGAAAAACAAAAATCTGATCAGAATAAAAATTTTAATGGGCACCAGTAAAAAATATTATATTATTGTTTTTAATAAACAGCTATAAATAAAAAATTGGCAAAACAGCTAAACTCCAAACATTTAAAATATATAAATAAACTAATTTGATTTTAAGTGAAAATCATACAAGCCGATTAAACAACAACAATTTTGATTGAGTGAAAACACGTTATCATACAAACATGGCATCTGGGTCAGGCGGTTTGATAAGATAACTCAAAACGCTCATCTTATTATTGTATGAAAATATTCTATGATAATTTTGACTATTAATTTAATAACTAACAGAGATATTATCTAAAATATTACTCAGCACGATTAAGACAGATCTCGAAGCAAACTGAATATTGCTTGAACACTGGCCTCTTTTATATCTAAAGTTCTATGGCTGATTTGGGCAAAGTCCAAATTGCATCACCCTGTTAAAACCATTCACCGATGGTTATAGTCGGCGATATAATTAACAAAAAGTCTCATTAAAATTCTTATCACTAATGACGGAGTCTGGCGCCGCGCCGGTCTGTTATCAGCAACCTAATTACCAAACATTCTCACTAAAACTTTTTATCGGCAATCACGAGGTCAGTCGACGTCAGTCTGTTATCTCTTATCTCTTTCCTCTCATGCAGAATCACTCGCTGAAACAACAAGTGTTGTATATTAGTGTAAATTTATTTTGTGAGTTGAAAATCACTACAACGGACTATAAATATAATGGTCCTTATGTCGGACTTTCTAAATTCAATAGCATGCAGACCATTTTAATATCATAGTCCCCGCGCAGGACCATTAAAATACAATAGCCCCCACCCCGGACTATTTAAATTCAATAGTCCTTGCACAGGACTAGTCCTCACGCGGGACTATCTAAATACAATAGTCCTTGCACGGGACTATCTAAATACAATAGTCCTTACGTGGGACTATCTAAATACTATAGTCCTTACGTGGGACTATCTAAATACAATAGTCCTTACGCGGGACTATCTAAATACAATAGTCCTTACGCGGGACCATTTAAATACAATAGTACGCGGGACTAGTCCATGTGAAGGACCATTTGAATACAATAGCAAGCGGGACTAGTCCTTGCGCGGGACTAGTCCTTACGTAGGACTGTTAGGAAATTCGCACCCCCTCATGGTGCAGTCACCCTCCTCTAACAATTGTTTTATGCCTCGGGATTCCTGTAAAGTGCTGTAAAATTGCCAAAAAGTGGGCCAAAATCACAGAAAACCGGTTAAAATAGGTCTATTGGACTGTTAGGAAATTCGCACCCCTCGCACCCCCCTCATGATGCAGTCACTCTCCTCTATCGATTTTTTTGCCTCGGAATTCCTGAAAAAGTGCTGTAAAATTGCCAAAATGTAGGCAGAAATCACCGAAAACCGGTTTAAAAATGGGCCTGCAGGACTGTTAAGAAATTCGCACCCCTCGCACCCCCTCATGACCCCGGAGCAACATATCTATACTACTAACGGCAGCTCCCATGAAAACGACGGTAATAGCTTATTTCTAAAGGAAATTCGCTAATATCTCGGTAACCAGTGGACGTAGAGCAATAATTAAACATACCAAATTGTTTGTTTTTTCGAGCTGAATCTAATGGTGTACACTAAAAGGTAATCAATAAAAATATCTATGTAAAAAGTGGAAAAAACCCACTTTTGAGGGGTAAAATCCCCCACTTTCCCAACTGAAGTTGGGCCGATCTTACTGGTTAACGAACTCATCCAAGAGAATCTAACTTTACATGCCTGTACCAAATTTCATGATGATCAGACGATTTTTGCACTAGTTATCGTGTTCACAAGCACTCAAAATTGAAAATTCTATTTCCCATATAAGCCCATGTTAAATTTTTTAGTAAATCGTTATTTGGCAGTTTTAAATGTGTTACCGACAAATATTTACTACGTATCCAGAAAGTACACATAAAAAGCCACAAGATAATATATATAATTATGTAATCGCAGAGGTGTCCCTACATCGATACAAACGGCAGCTCCCATGAAAACGACGGTAATAGCTTATTTCTAAAGGAAATTCGCTAATATCTCGGTAACCAGTGGACGTAGAGCAATAATTAAACATACCAAATTGTTTGTTTTTTTCCGAGCTGAATCTAATGGTGTACACTAAAAGGTAATCAAATAAAAATATCTATGTAAAAAGTGGAAAAAACCCACTTTTGAGGGGTAAAATCCCCCACTTTCCCAACTGAAGTTGGGCCGATCTTACTGGTTAACGAACTCATCCAAGAGAATCTAACTTTACATGCCTGTACCAAATTTCATGATGATCAGACGATTTTTGCACTAGTTATCGTGTTCACAAGCACTCAAAATTGAAAATTCTATTTCCCATATAAGCCCATGTTAAATTTTTTAGTAAATCGTTATTTGAGCAGTTTTAAATGTGCTACCGACAAATAATCACTACGTATCCAAAGAGTACACATAAAAGCCACAAGATAATATATATAATTATGTAATCGCAGAGGTGTCCCTACATCGATACAAACGGCAGCTCCCATGAAAACGACGGTAATAGCTTATTTCTAAAGGAAATTCGCTAATATCTCGGTAACCAGTGGACGTAGAGCAATAATTAAACATACCAAATTGTTTGTTTTTTCGAGCTGAATCTAATGGTGTACACTAAAAGGTAATCAAATAAAAATATCTATGTAAAAAGTGGAAAAAAACCCACTTTTGAGAGGGTAAAATCCCCCACTTTCCCTACTGAAGTTGGGCCGATCTTACTGGTTAACGAACTCATCCAAGAGAATCTAACTTTACATGCCTGTACCAAATTTCATGATGATCAGACGATTTTTGCACTAGTTATCGTGTTCACAAGCACTCAAAATTGAAAATTCTATTTCCATATAAGCCCATGTTAAATTTTTTAGTAAATCGTTATTTGGCAGTTTTAAATGTGTTACCGACAAATATTTACTACGTATCCAGAAAGTACACATAAAAAGCCACAAGATAATATATATAATTATGTAATCGCAGAGGTGTCCCTACATCGATACAAACGGCAGCTCCCATGAAAACGACGGTAATAGCTTATTTCTAAAGGAAATTCGCTAATATCTCGGTAACCAGTGGACGTAGAGCAATAATTAAACATACCAAATTGTTTGTTTTTTTCGAGCTGAATCTAATGGTGTACACTAAAAGGTAATCAAATAAAAATATCTATGTAAAAAGTGGAAAAAACCCACTTTTGAGGGGTAAAATCCCCCACTTTCCCAACTGAAGTTGGGCCGATCTTACTGGTTAACGAACTCATCCAAGAGAATCTAACTTTACATGCCTGTACCAAATTTCATGATGATCAGACGATTTTTTGCACTAGTTATCGTGTTCACAAGCACTCAAAATTGAAAATTCTATTTCCCATATAAGCCCATGTTAAATTTTTTAGTAAATCGTTATTTGAGCAGTTTTAAATGTGCTACCGACAAATAATCACTACGTATCCAAAGAGTACACATAAAAAGCCACAAGATAATATATATAATTATGTAATCGCAGAGGTGTCCCTACATCGATACAAACGGCAGCTCCCATGAAAACGACGGTAATAGCTTATTTCTAAAGGAAATTCGCTAATATCTCGGTAACCAGTGGACGTAGAGCAATAATTAAACATACCAAATTGTTTGTTTTTTCGAGCTGAATCTAATGGTGTACACTAAAAGGTAATCAAATAAAAATATCTATGTAAAAAAGTGGAAAAAAACCCACTTTTGAGGGGTAAAATCCCCCACTTTCCCTACTGAAGTTGGGCCGATCTTACTGGTTAACGAACTCATCCAAGAGAATCTAACTTTACATGCCTGTACCAAATTTCATGATGATCAGACGATTTTTGCACTAGTTATCGTGTTCACAAGCACTCAAAATTGAAAATTCTATTTCCCATATAAGCCCATGTTAAATTTTTTAGTAAATCGTTATTTGAGCAGTTTTAAATGTGTTACCGACAAATAATTACTACGTATCCAGAAAGTACACATAAAAAGCCACAAGATAATATATATAATTATGTAATCGCAGAGGTGTCCCTACATCGATACAAACGGCAGCTCCCATGAAAACGACGGTAATAGCTTATTTCTAAAGGAAATTCGCTAATATCTCGGTAACCAGTGGACGTAGAGCAATAATTAAACATACCAAATTGTTTGTTTTTTCGAGCTGAATCTAATGGTGTACACTAAAAGGTAATCAAATAAAAATATCTATGTAAAAAGTGGAAAAAACCCACTTTTGAGGGGTAAAATCCCCCACTTTCCCAACTGAAGTTGGGCCGATCTTACTGGTTAACGAACTCATCCAAGAGAATCTAACTTTACATGCCTGTACCAAATTTCATGATGATCAGACGATTTTTGCACTAGTTATCGTGTTCACAAGCACTCAAAATTGAAAATTCTATTTCCCATATAAGCCCATGTTAAATTTTTTAGTAAATCGTTATTTGAGCAGTTTTAAATGTGCTACCGACAAATAATCACTACGTATCCAAAGAGTACACATAAAAAGCCACAAGATAATATATATAATTATGTAATCGCAGAGGTGTCCCTACATCGATACAAACGGCAGCTCCCATGAAAACGACGGTAATAGCTTATTTCTAAAGGAAATTCGCTAATATCTCGGTAACCAGTGGACGTAGAGCAATAATTAAACATACCAAATTGTTTGTTTTTTCGAGCTGAATCTAATGGTGTACACTAAAAGGTAATCAAATAAAAATATCTATGTAAAAAGTGGAAAAAACCCACTTTTGAGGGGTAAAATCCCCCACTTTCCCTACTGAAGTTGGGCCGATCTTACTGGTTAACGAACTCATCCAAGAGAATCTAACTTTACATGCCTGTACCAAATTTCATGATGATCAGACGATTTTTGCACTAGTTATCGTGTTCACAAGCACTCAAAATTGAAAATTCTATTTCCCATATAAGCCCATGTTAAATTTTTTAGTAAATCGTTATTTGAGCAGTTTTAAATGTGTTACCGACAAATATTTACTACGTATCCAGAAAGTACACATAAAAAGCCACAAGATAATATATATAATTATGTAATCGCAGAGGTGTCCCTACATCGATACAAACGGCAGCTCCCATGAAAACGACGGTAATAGCTTATTTCTAAAGGAAATTCGCTAATATCTCGGTAACCAGTGGACGTAGAGCAATAATTAAACATACCAAATTGTTTGTTTTTTTCGAGCTGAATCTAATGGTGTACACTAAAAGGTAATCAAATAAAAATATCTATGTAAAAAGTGGAAAAAACCCACTTTTGAGGGGTAAAATCCCCCACTTTCCCTACTGAAGTTGGGCCGATCTTACTGGTTAACGAACTCATCCAAGAGAATCTAACTTTACATGCCTGTACCAAATTTCATGATGATCAGACGATTTTTGCACTAGTTATCGTGTTCACAAGCACTCAAAATTGAAAATTCTATTTCCCATATAAGCCCATGTTAAATTTTTTAGTAAATCGTTATTTGAGCAGTTTTAAATGTGTTACCGACAAATAATTACTACGTATCCAGAAAGTACACATAAAAAGCCTCAAGATAATATATATAATTATGTAATCGCAGAGGTGTCCCTACATCGATACAAACGGCAGCTCCCATGAAAACGACGTTAATAGCTTATTTCTAAAGGAAATTCGCTAATATCTCGGTAACCAGTGGACGTAGAGCAATAATTAAACATACCAAATTGTTTGTTTTTTCGAGCTGAATCTAATGGTGTACACTAAAAGGTAATCAAATAAAAATATCTATGTAAAAAGTGGAAAAAACCCACTTTTGAGGGGTAAAATCCCCCACTTTCCCTACTGAAGTTGGGCCGATCTTACTGGTTAACGAACTAATCCAAGAGAATCTAACTTTACATGCCTGTACCAAATTTCATGATGATCAGACGATTTTTGCACTAGTTATCGTGTTCACAAGCACTCAAAATTGAAAATTCTATTTCCCATATAAGCCCATGTTAAATTTTTTAGTAAATCGTTATTTGAGCAGTTTTAAATGTGTTACCGACAAATAATTACTACGTATCCAGAAAGTACACATAAAAAGCCACAAGATAATATATATAATTATGTAATCGCAGAGGTGTCCCTACATCGATACAAACGGCAGCTCCCATGAAAACGACGGTAATAGCTTATTTCTAAAGGAAATTCGCTAATATCTCGGTAACCAGTGGACGTAGAGCAATAATTAAACATACCAAATTGTTTGTTTTTTTCGAGCTGAATCTAATGGTGTACACTAAAAGGTAATCAAATAAAAATATCTATGTAAAAAGTGGAAAAAACCCACTTTTGAGGGGTAAAATCCCCCACTTTCCCTACTGAAGTTGGGCCGATCTTACTGGTTAACGAACTCATCCAAGAGAATCTAACTTTACATGCCTGTACCAAATTTCATGATGATCAGACGATTTTTGCACTAGTTATCGTGTTCACAAGCACTCAAAATTGAAAATTCTATTTCCCATATAAGCCCATGTTAAATTTTTTAGTAAATCGTTATTTGAGCAGTTTTAAATGTGTTACCGACAAATAATTACTACGTATCCAGAAAGTACACATAAAAAGCCACAAGATAATATATATAATTATGTAATCGCAGAGGTGTCCCTACATCGATACAAACGGCAGCTCCCATGAAAACGACGGTAATAGCTTATTTCTAAAGGAAATTCGCTAATATCTCGGTAACCAGTGGACGTAGAGCAATAATTAAACATACCAAATTGTTTGTTTTTTTCGAGCTGAATCTAATGGTGTACACTAAAAGGTAATCAAATAAAAATATCTATGTAAAAAGTGGAAAAAACCCACTTTTGAGGGGTAAAATCCCCCACTTTCCCTACTGAAGTTGGGCCGATCTTACTGGTTAACGAACTAATCCAAGAGAATCTAACTTTACATGCCTGTACCAAATTTCATGATGATCAGACGATTTTTGCACTAGTTATCGTGTTCACAAGCACTCAAAATTGAAAATTCTATTTCCCATATAAGCCCATGTTAAATTTTTTAGTAAATCGTTATTTGAGCAGTTTTAAATGTGTTACCGACAAATAATTACTACGTATTCAGAAAGTACACATAAAAAGCCACAAGATAATATATATAATTATGTAATCGCAGAGGTGTCCCTACATCGATACAAACGGCAGCTCCCATGAAAACGACGGTAATAGCTTATTTCTAAAGGAAATTCGCTAATATCTCGGTAACCAGTGGACGTAGAGCAATAATTAAACATACCAAATTGTTTGTTTTTTCGAGCTGAATCTAATGGTGTACACTAAAAGGTAATCAAATAAAAATATCTATGTAAAAAGTGGAAAAAACCCACTTTTGAGGGGTAAAATCCCCCACTTTCCCTACTGAAGTTGGGCCGATCTTACTGGTTAACGAACTCATCCAAGAGAATCTAACTTTACATGCCTGTACCAAATTTCATGATGATCAGACGATTTTTGCACTAGTTATCGTGTTCACAAGCACTCAAAATTGAAAATTCTATTTCCCATATAAGCCCATGTTAAATTTTTTAGTAAATCGTTATTTGAGCAGTTTTAAATGTGTTACCGACAAATATTTACTACGTATCCAGAAAGTACACATAAAAAGCCACAAGATAATATATATAATTATGTAATCGCAGAGGTGTCCCTACATCGATACAAACGGCAGCTCCCATGAAAACGACGGTAATAGCTTATTTCTAAAGGAAATTCGCTAATATCTCGGTAACCAGTGGACGTAGAGCAATAATTAAACATACCAAATTGTTTGTTTTTTTCGAGCTGAATCTAATGGTGTACACTAAAAGGTAATCAAATAAAAATATCTATGTAAAAAGTGGAAAAAACCCACTTTTGAGGGGTAAAATCCCCCACTTTCCCAACTGAAGTTGGGCCGATCTTACTGGTTAACGAACTCATCCAAGAGAATCTAACTTTACATGCCTGTACCAAATTTCATGATGATCAGACGATTTTTGCACTAGTTATCGTGTTCACAAGCACTCAAAATTGAAAATTCTATTTCCCATATAAGCCCATGTTAAATTTTTTAGTAAATCGTTATTTGAGCAGTTTTAAATGTGCTACCGACAAATAATCACTACGTATCCAAAGAGTACACATAAAAAGCCACAAGATAATATATATAATTATGTAATCGCAGAGGTGTCCCTACATCGATACAAACGGCAGCTCCCATGAAAACGACGGTAATAGCTTATTTCTAAAGGAAATTCGCTAATATCTCGGTAACCAGTGGACGTAGAGCAATAATTAAACGTACCAAATTGTTTGTTTTTTCGAGCTGAATCTAATGGTGTACACTAAAAGGTAATCAAATAAAAATATCTATGTAAAAAGTGGAAAAAACCCACTTTTGAGGGGTAAAATCCCCCACTTTCCCTACTGAAGTTGGGCCGATCTTACTGGTTAACGAACTCATCCAAGAGAATCTAACTTTACATGCCTGTACCAAATTTCATGATGATCAGACGATTTTTGCACTAGTTATCGTGTTCACAAGCACTCAAAATTGAAAATTCTATTTCCCATATAAGCCCATGTTAAATTTTTTAGTAAATCGTTATTTGAGCAGTTTTAAATGTGTTACCGACAAATATTTACTACGTATCCAGAAAGTACACATAAAAAGCCACAAGATAATATATATAATTATGTAATCGCAGAGGTGTCCCTACATCGATACAAACGGCAGCTCCCATGAAAACGACGGTAATAGCTTATTTCTAAAGGAAATTCGCTAATATCTCGGTAACCAGTGGACGTAGAGCAATAATTAAACATACCAAATTGTTTGTTTTTTTCGAGCTGAATCTAATGGTGTACACTAAAAGGTAATCAAATAAAAATATCTATGTAAAAAGTGGAAAAAACCCACTTTTGAGGGGTAAAATCCCCCACTTTCCCTACTGAAGTTGGGCCGATCTTACTGGTTAACGAACTCATCCAAGAGAATCTAACTTTACATGCCTGTACCAAATTTCATGATGATCAGACGATTTTTGCACTAGTTATCGTGTTCACAAGCACTCAAAATTGAAAATTCTATTTCCCATATAAGCCCATGTTAAATTTTTTAGTAAATCGTTATTTGAGCAGTTTTAAATGTGTTACCGACAAATAATTACTACGTATCCAGAAAGTACACATAAAAAGCCACAAGATAATATATATAATTATGTAATCGCAGAGGTGTCCCTACATCGATACAAACGGCAGCTCCCATGAAAACGACGGTAATAGCTTATTTCTAAAGGAAATTCGCTAATATCTCGGTAACCAGTGGACGTAGAGCAATAATTAAACATACCAAATTGTTTGTTTTTTTCGAGCTGAATCTAATGGTGTACACTAAAAGGTAATCAAATAAAAATATCTATGTAAAAAGTGGAAAAAACCCACTTTTGAGGGGTAAAATCCCCCACTTTCCCTACTGAAGTTGGGCCGATCTTACTGGTTAACGAACTAATCCAAGAGAATCTAACTTTACATGCCTGTACCAAATTTCATGATGATCAGACGATTTTTGCACTAGTTATCGTGTTCACAAGCACTCAAAATTGAAAATTCTATTTCCCATATAAGCCCATGTTAAATTTTTTAGTAAATCGTTATTTGAGCAGTTTTAAATGTGTTACCGACAAATAATTACTACGTATCCAGAAAGTACACATAAAAAGCCACAAGATAATATATATAATTATGTAATCGCAGAGGTGTCCCTACATCGATACAAACGGCAGCTCCCATGAAAACGACGGTAATAGCTTATTTCTAAAGGAAATTCGCTAATATCTCGGTAACCAGTGGACGTAGAGCAATAATTAAACATACCAAATTGTTTGTTTTTTCGAGCTGAATCTAATGGTGTACACTAAAAGGTAATCAAATAAAAATATCTATGTAAAAAGTGGAAAAAACCCACTTTTGAGGGGTAAAATCCCCCACTTTCCCTACTGAAGTTGGGCCGATCTTACTGGTTAACGAACTCATCCAAGAGAATCTAACTTTACATGCCTGTACCAAATTTCATGATGATCAGACGATTTTTGCACTAGTTATCGTGTTCACAAGCACTCAAAATTGAAAATTCTATTTCCCATATAAGCCCATGTTAAATTTTTTAGTAAATCGTTATTTGAGCAGTTTTAAATGTGTTACCGACAAATATTTACTACGTATCCAGAAAGTACACATAAAAAGCCACAAGATAATATATATAATTATGTAATCGCAGAGGTGTCCCTACATCGATACAAACGGCAGCTCCCATGAAAACGACGGTAATAGCTTATTTCTAAAGGAAATTCGCTAATATCTCGGTAACCAGTGGACGTAGAGCAATAATTAAACATACCAAATTGTTTGTTTTTTTCGAGCTGAATCTAATGGTGTACACTAAAAGGTAATCAAATAAAAATATCTATGTAAAAAGTGGAAAAAACCCACTTTTGAGGGGTAAAATCCCCCACTTTCCCAACTGAAGTTGGGCCGATCTTACTGGTTAACGAACTCATCCAAGAGAATCTAACTTTACATGCCTGTACCAAATTTCATGATGATCAGACGATTTTTGCACTAGTTATCGTGTTCACAAGCACTCAAAATTGAAAATTCTATTTCCCATATAAGCCCATGTTAAATTTTTTAGTAAATCGTTATTTGAGCAGTTTTAAATGTGTTACCGACAAATATTTACTACGTATCCAGAAAGTACACATAAAAAGCCACAAGATAATATATATAATTATGTAATCGCAGAGGTGTCCCTACATCGATACAAACGGCAGCTCCCATGAAAACGACGGTAATAGCTTATTTCTAAAGGAAATTCGCTAATATCTCGGTAACCAGTGGACGTAGAGCAATAATTAAACATACCAAATTGTTTGTTTTTTTCGAGCTGAATCTAATGGTGTACACTAAAAGGTAATCAAATAAAAATATCTATGTAAAAAGTGGAAAAAACCCACTTTTGAGGGGTAAAATCCCCCACTTTCCCTACTGAAGTTGGGCCGATCTTACTGGTTAACGAACTCATCCAAGAGAATCTAACTTTACATGCCTGTACCAAATTTCATGATGATCAGACGATTTTTGCACTAGTTATCGTGTTCACAAGCACTCAAAATTGAAAATTCTATTTCCCATATAAGCCCATGTTAAATTTTTTAGTAAATCGTTATTTGAGCAGTTTTAAATGTGTTACCGACAAATAATTACTACGTATCCAGAAAGTACACATAAAAAGCCACAAGATAATATATATAATTATGTAATCGCAGAGGTGTCCCTACATCGATACAAACGGCAGCTCCCATGAAAACGACGGTAATAGCTTATTTCTAAAGGAAATTCGCTAATATCTCGGTAACCAGTGGACGTAGAGCAATAATTAAACATACCAAATTGTTTGTTTTTTTCGAGCTGAATCTAATGGTGTACACTAAAAGGTAATCAAATAAAAATATCTATGTAAAAAGTGGAAAAAACCCACTTTTGAGGGGTAAAATCCCCCACTTTCCCTACTGAAGTTGGGCCGATCTTACTGGTTAACGAACTAATCCAAGAGAATCTAACTTTACATGCCTGTACCAAATTTCATGATGATCAGACGATTTTTGCACTAGTTATCGTGTTCACAAGCACTCAAAATTGAAAATTCTATTTCCCATATAAGCCCATGTTAAATTTTTTAGTAAATCGTTATTTGAGCAGTTTTAAATGTGTTACCGACAAATAATTACTACGTATCCAGAAAGTACACATAAAAAGCCACAAGATAATATATATAATTATGTAATCGCAGAGGTGTCCCTACATCGATACAAACGGCAGCTCCCATGAAAACGACGGTAATAGCTTATTTCTAAAGGAAATTCGCTAATATCTCGGTAACCAGTGGACGTAGAGCAATAATTAAACATACCAAATTGTTTGTTTTTTCGAGCTGAATCTAATGGTGTACACTAAAAGGTAATCAAATAAAAATATCTATGTAAAAAGTGGAAAAAACCCACTTTTGAGGGGTAAAATCCCCCACTTTCCCTACTGAAGTTGGGCCGATCTTACTGGTTAACGAACTCATCCAAGAGAATCTAACTTTACATGCCTGTACCAAATTTCATGATGATCAGACGATTTTTGCACTAGTTATCGTGTTCACAAGCACTCAAAATTGAAAATTCTATTTCCCATATAAGCCCATGTTAAATTTTTTAGTAAATCGTTATTTGAGCAGTTTTAAATGTGTTACCGACAAATATTTACTACGTATCCAGAAAGTACACATAAAAAGCCACAAGATAATATATATAATTATGTAATCGCAGAGGTGTCCCTACATCGATACAAACGGCAGCTCCCATGAAAACGACGGTAATAGCTTATTTCTAAAGGAAATAAGCTATTATTTTTCTGGAAAAAACATTGCTTAGTATTTTGTCATTTTTTTATATTTAGTTAAGTTTATATTTCATGCATCGAACATAACACCAAAAATCCAAAATCGGTGCCATAGAGTGTTGTGAAGAATCATAGAAAGTTTCATTTTCCTTAGCTACCTTAGGGCTTTGCCCCTAGCTAAGTCAAAGTAACGAATCTGTTCTAAAATACCAATGTATGTCCTCTTTTCACACAAAATCGCCTTAAGTAAATGTTATGAAAATTGTTATTACTGTTAAATGGTGCAAATATAAGGACTTTACCTGATCTTAGCCAATATTCTTAAAAACGGTCTGCTTCATAGTAAAAGAAAAATGCAATATTAATCTTAAGAAGAAAGCGACAAAGATGGTAGCTATTGCCATTTAATTGACTCCCTGTTTGTTCCAAAGTTTGTCAATATTCACGTTTTTACTGCGCTGGACCCAAGGACCAGACCCTGACCCCTACAGCACCATTTGATGGACTCCCCGTTTCTTTAGACGTTTGCTAATTGTTAAGTTGTGCTGGATCCAGGGACCTTACCCCAGCAATGAATTTGATCAACTCCTTGTTTGTTTCAAAGTTGTGTCAGTTTTTCACTTTATTACTGCGCTGGACGCAGGGACCACACCCTGAACCTAAAACCACAATTTATTTTAGGAACCCCCCGTTTGTTTTAACATTTGCCAATTTTTCACGCCTTTAAGTCGTTCTGGACCCAGGGACCATCCCCTGACCCCAGAATTGTCATTTGATCGACTCCCTGTTTGTTTAAAGATTTGTAAATTTTTCTTTTTTTTGCGCTGGACCCGGGGTCCACACTCTGACCCTGACAGCACCATTTGATTGACTCGCCGTTTGTTTTACTGTTTGCGATTTCTCATGCCTTTTCATTTGTGCTGGACCCAGGGACCATACCCTGACACCAGCAGCGCTATTTGAACGACTAATCTGATCCTCACGTTTGTAAATTTTCCACGTCTTTTATGTCGCACTGGACCGAGGGACCATATCCTGACCCCTAAAGTGCCATTTTCCATTTTGTACAATCCTTGTTATTTTTCGAGTCTGTTAATCTTTAATATGATTTTTTGTCGCACTGGATCCAGAGATCATATTCTGTCCCCAGCAGTGTTATCTGATTGAAGTTTTCTGGTTCTACAAGTTTGTCGTATTTTCGATATTTTATGGGACCTGGGGATATACCCTGACGGGCGATGTCGAATTGGGCAGTCAGTTAAGGTCGTAAAAAGGACTGTTGAATTGGCCCCGTGGTAAGTTCAAAGGCAGTGTTAAATCGGTCCCATACCTTTACAATCATGATTTACAATTGAATCGGAAATTTCAGAAACAACACATGTGATATTTTTTTAATGTCACTTTTTTTATATATTCTTGTTCAATAAAGGTAGACGCGCAGTTGTGTACAGTAATAACACATGTGCTATGACGCTTTGCCTGTTGAATTTGGATTGGAAGATTTCGTTTCGTGCAGAAACAACACAAATGTTGCACATGTTTCGTTTATGCGCTGAACGACAATTTTTATATTTTCCTCTGCTTGCTATTTATGTTGATCCTGTAACATTTTCAGTCAGCTGTGATTAAATTGTTTAGTGGTTGAATACACATGTGTTATTGAAGTTTTGGGTTTATGTTATAAGTTGTAGCCTAAAAGTACGCTGTAAACAATTTTTTATAAATATTTTGATATAAAGATGTCAAGTGAAAGTGAAAGCGATACTGAACCAGTTCATAAAAGAAGGAAACGTGAAAGAAATAAAGAAGTGTATAAGAGAAACATTATCAAGAATGCGAGGGTGAAAGGTGTATCCTACACGTTGCACTCTGGAAAAACTGTTAATGCTAAAGTACAGGAGTCTTTTAACTGTAAATGTTCCGAATCTTGCTATGCTAATACATATCGATATACATATATAATATGTATATCGGAAGAGAATAAAACTGAAATGCGGGAGTATTTTTACTCATTAGATAGTAAGAATACACAAGATGCATATCTACAAAACCTGATTGAGAAACGGAGGCCGATAAGGCGTCGGAAACCTAGAAATGATGGACCTAATGAAGATGATGGAAATGAATATGATCTTTTTGGAGGAAATAAAGACAATAAAAAAGAAAAGGCAAATTTTTAAAATTATTATATTAAGATTAGTGGAAAAATCCAGGCAGTTTGTAAAAATAATTTTATGAAGTTACATGGAATAACTATCAGTCGTGTGCGACGTTTGTGTAATCTACTGGTTGAGGGTAAAAGCCCAAAGGACTTGAGGTAAATCGCGCAGTAGTAATGCCATGAGTGGAGAAATTTGCTATTTGATTGATGGTCATATTAGAAAGTACTAACTAAAAACGATTCATTATGGTGGCAAACCGAAGCATTATTTAGACGCTAGGCTGAACGTCAAAATCATGCACCAAATGTTTTTGAAGGAGTATCCTGTGTACCATGATAAAATAAAATATTTGAGGACCTAAAGGACCGTGGTACATGGTGAAAACGGAACTGATCGGACCGTTGCCTGGATCAAGAATGGAAATAAGTACATCTTCGTGGTCCAAGACGTATTTACGAAGTGGATAGAGATTAAAATGAAATGAAAAATTCTTTATTTCAACAGGCAAAGTTAGGGCCACATGGCCCTTTCTTACACTTAACCTGATTACAAAAACATGCTTAATTTAAATATATCGAACTAAATAATAATTAAAACAAAATACATATTTATCAATTTCTTACAAGAAAAAAAAAATAAAATGCTACAAAAACAAATTAAAAAACAACAAAAGGTTTAAGACACTCATTCACTCTAACACACATCCGACAGTGACCCCGCAATGACAACACCCCCTAGGACGCACCGACCAAGACCATCCGCTCAAAGAAAAGTTTCTTTAGTGCTGCCACAAACCGGGGACGGCTATCGATGGACTTTATGGATTGGGGCAAATCATTCCAAAGGCGGCAAGCAGTAACAACGAAAGCTCTGTCATACACGGCAGTCCTATGGTGAGGCATTCGCAAGGTGAATAAAGCAGACCGCGAGGATCTAAGACTACTTTGTGAGACAAATTTGAAATCATTTTCAAAATATTTGGGAATTGAAGTTTTCAAGATTGAAAAGACTAATGAAAGAATTTTGATTGCTCTCAATTCATTTAATTTCAAGAGTTTTGAATCAATAAAAAAAGGTGTGATATGCTCGTAGTGTCTCAGATCATAGACATATCTCAGGCAATAGTTCTGAGACCGCTGGAGCATATCAGAGAAATTCACAGTCATGTCATTGATCACAGAGTTGCAGTAAGTAAAGTGAGGGAACACAAGTGATTTGACTAAGTGCAATTTCATATGTAACGGTAAAAAATTTTGTAATTTCTTGAGGGAGTGGATTGAAGCGAAAACCTTTCTACGAATATCCACAACTGCATCACCCCAAGTAAGAGTAGAGTTAATAGTCAGTCCTAAGTTTTTCACTTTGTCATAGTAGGGAAGAACGTTTCCGTTTACCGTTATTGGATTTACAGCATCAAAGTTAATGGAAGTTCGTAAACGTGAGTGACAGATAATAATCGGTTGAGTCTTGTTGTGATTAAGTCTGAGTCCATGCTTCTCAGTCCAAGTGATTATTCTCTTTATATCTTCATTGACTTTAGACACACATTCATTTATTTTACTTACTGAGAAATGTGCGAAGATTTGAAGGTCGTCAGCGTACATGTGGTATTTACAATGGTTAAGAGTCGAGTTAACGTCATTTACGTAAAGTACAAAAAGCAGAGGTCCAAGGATTGACCCTTGAGGCACACCGCAAGTAACTGTTTCCCAGTCAGACATATTGTCATCAACCATAACACACTGCCTCCTGTCTGACAAATAAGATCTCAGCCATTTAAGAACATTCTGTGAAAACCCTATAGCCCTTAACTTTTCTAATAGGATGTTGTGATTAACACAATCAAAAGCTTTTGAGAAATCAAACAAGGTTAGAATCGTACCCTGTCGACGTTCCATTGAAAGTCTTATGTCTTCTGTAACACGAAGAAGTGCTGATTCAGTGCTGTGCGCTGCACGAAAACCAGATTGATAGTCAGAAAGAATATTATTTTCAGTAATGAAGTCAGTAATTTGACAGTGTACGATTCTTTCTAGGCCTTTAGATAAAGCGGGCAAAATACTGATCGGCCTGAAATCCTGGCAAGAAGCAGGAGCTGAGATCTTGTTTAAAGGGCGAATAAAGGCAGACTTCCACGAAATGGGAAAATAACATTCTCTCAAAGATACATTAAAAATGTATGTAATGGTAGGAAGAATGGCAAAGAGAATTTCTTTGATCAAGCGTATCGATATTCCATCAAATCCTATAGCATTGCTACGGATTCGACGAATAGCCTTTAAAACATCAGATTGTATGACAGGCTTGAAACAGAACTCAGGATAATCAGATTGTTGGGTTGGGGAGTTTACTAATTCGTCAAGAAAATGCTTTACCTTTTGTTGGTCAATGTTTTGACTAAAGGAAGAAAAGAAACTATTTAATTCATTCAGAGGAATATTTACTGGTTGCGGATCCGATTGCTTCCCAAGCCCAATACTTTTCACATTGCGCCACAAAACTCTACTTGATTGGTTTTTATTTTCAAAAAGTTTATGAATATACCTTAATTTTGAGTTGCGAAGAAGTTGCTTTACTCTGTTTCTCAAATAACGATACTGTTCCATTACATTCTCATCACGAGAACGTTTAGCTCTTCTATAAAGACAATCACGTTGAGCCATTAAACTGCGAATTTCAGGTGTCATCCATGGCACTGGCTGTCTTTTCGTTAAGCGTTTCTTTACAATAGGTGCATGTTTATCAAAAATTTTTAAAATTGCAGCATTGAGTTCATTGACCATTTCATCTAAAGAATTTAGATTTTCAATAAAGTGCCATGGCGTTTGTTGAACATCACGTATAAAATCTACGTGATTCATATTTTTAAAGTCTCTGTATTTGGTGAATTTATTCTTGGGCTTAGGAGTTTTGATTGAATACACACAATAGATGAGGTCATGCTTAGATATTGCAGGAACTGGAAGCTGCCCATGATGAATAATGAGTTGGGGATCTGATACTACAATTAAGTCAAGGAGAGTGTCAGACTCGGCAGTGTGATGTGTAGGTTGAAGTGGAAGAATAGTCAAATTGCATGAGTCAAACATTGAAGTCAAATGTCTATATTCATAGTTTTGTAAAGTTGAAAGTAAGTCCGTATTGAAGTCCCCCATGATCAAGACATGACTGTACCTAAACATGCAATTTAAAAGTGCGTTCTCAAAATCTAATAAACTACCTGTTCTTGGAGGTCGATAGCACACTCCCAACAACAGTGCATCCGCCCCAGACAGGTTAACTTCAACAAGTAAGAATTCTGGCTTAGCCGAGTACTCAGAAGAAGAAGAGTGGACAATTTTGAATTTTATACCCTCCCTGACATACACCGCAACGCCTCCACCCTGCGCACCGATCCTATCATTACGTTGCAGAGCATAGCCAGGAAGAGATACTTCATTAGAATGAATACTCGGCTTAAGCCAGGATTCAGAAATGCAAATCAAATCAAAGTTTCTTGAACTAAAGATTTCCCTAACCTCATCAATATGAGCAGGCAATGACTGAGCGTTGATATGCGCCGCCTTCAGTTTTTTTGGATAGGGAGATAAACAGTGAGTAAGGTAATCAGCGGTGGAGAGTATTGGAAGTGTAGAGGGACTGGGGACTGTGGCGGTGGCAGGGGCGGGGGCGGGGGGAGTGATAAGCCGGCCGGCGTGACAGGCACTGTGCCGCGGACTCGCTATCCCGGGTCCACGGGTCGCGGCGCCACAGCCGGCGCATCCCAGGAGCCACTCCCACACGGGCACACTGTCAGATTCACGCACACACACATACATTCATACAAAATTGTAAATTGAGACATATTTACATCCATATCTTAACTAATTTGTACATTTCGTCTGGCTCCAATCAAAGTAAATTATTTTAATACAAGAAAAAATAAACAAAACCGTGTACTTTTAATTGAAACAATTCAAAATAAATTTACACAAATCCATTTAAATTATATAAGTCATTGCAACAATAAATTGAGAAAAAAAACTATTTCAATCAAGTGAAAGAAAGAATAAACAATCTTATTTGAAATAAAAATATTACTTTTAAAACAATGAATAAAAAGAGAATACAAAATACATTTAAATAATTTCAACAGTATATTAAAAGAAAAACAATGATTCTTTTTTTGTCCAGTGAAAGTGAGAAAACTCATTTCATGTAAAAATATTGCTTTTAAAACAATTAAATGTAAAGAAGAATACTGTACTTTAATAAATAGCTTAAAATTAATTTACTAAATTAATTAAATAATTTTTACACTCTTGAAAATTGAGAAATAAGTGATTTAAGTTGATTTTAAACTTTTGAAGAGAATATTATTATATATGAACAGACATAAGAAAATCTACATGAGAAATTTATAAATAAATAAAAAAATAAATAAAAAGATGCAGATCTAGTAATTTAAATTATAAGGAACAATGCATAATAATAACAAGGAAGTAAAGTTCTTATCTCATGGAATTGGAGTTCCGTGACTAAGCCGGCAGGTCCGCCACGCGCGTAGCCACGCCCCTCTGGCCTCTGGTGTCCATCCACAATATCCTGCCGTCTTGGGTCCACACGTTCTTGACGCCGTACCGCGACACAGCCTGTCTGTACACCTCTTGGCGCCGGTACGTCAGGTCCGGTGTCGTGCTAAATGGGTACAGTGGTAAATGGGTACAAGCGTCAAATGGGTACAGCTTGGGGTGACAGGTGTTTAATGACCGTTTGACGAGGGTTTGATGCGAAGGCCATGAACAGAGGGAGTGGCAAATGGGTACACTACCTGCCTCGGCAGGGGCGGCGCGGCGGCGACGGTAGCGGCCTGCCTCGACAGGGGAGACACGGACACGGCGGGGGCTTACCACACATTAGAATACAGTACTTTTAGTGTTTATGTGACCTAATAATCTCTTAACATTAATATAATGTCATTTTGCGAGTTCTGCAAAATTTTGTTAAGTAGGCTACTGTAGTTATCTTCATACCACTTACTTTACAGTCATCTTCCATTTACTTTATTCTAGTGATAAAATTTTTTTAAGAAGACGCATCTGACACGGTTTTCCACCCGCCCCGCGTGGTGAAACACTCCGGTTATCTCAACAGAGAGATACAGCGCTACACCACGGTCCGGATGGGATACACCGTGTAGAACATCTACCACTGAATTCGTAACAAAGAAGTGTTTTATATTTGATTTCAAATCAAATCGTGTTTTGTGTTTTAAAAGAAACACCTTGTATTAGGCCTATACTCTTTCTCCGATTCAGACTGGCGGGCGATGTATACTAATAAGTATTTGTAGCATTTCTTAAAGAACATTATACTAGAGCAATCATGCCAAGGCTATTTAACAGTGTTTCTAACGAAGGAAAAAACTGCTTTTCATCGTGAATCACTCCCTATACAATTCAGACTAGATTAAGAAACTAATATTTTGCCGCGTCTTGAACTTTATATACCCTGTATTAATATGATCAGTGTCTGAAGCAATGTATTTTCCATGATTCGAAATCTAGCGTGTAGATGCTGCTTAAACTTTGCATTTGAGAGTGTTCCATAAAAAAACAAGTTTAAAACAGCCCCAACCCCAGAAAAGTTTTCTTTCTTAAAAATTTGCCATTGCTTAATCTTTGGTTTATCCTAAACTACTCGTATACTACGAGCAATGTCTGAAGGGATGTGTGTTCCACGATCTCGAAATCTAGCGGGTAGATTTTGCTTCAACTTTGCATTTAAGAGTGTTTTGGTCCAAAAATAAGTTTTGAAATGCCTCAATTCAAGAAAAATCAAATTTTGTCTAAATTGGTGTTAAATGTGTTGCTATTTTGGTAACGAAATAATAACGAAAGGTATACAAAAATAAAGGAACATTAATGTTAAACAGACTTTTTGAAACAGCTGTTAATTGTGAAGTGGTATAATTGGTTGTTGAAGGAAATTAATACGGTAGCTCTATTAACCGTGACACTATATTGAATTAAAACCGAGCCAGGCTCGGTTAACCTGGTATAGTACTGGGTTGTTATCAAGGCAAGGAAATAGCAGCTTAAGGTATACAAAAATTAAATAATGCTACTTTTAAGCGTTTGTTTTGAACAAAATAACGTAGAATCAACGAGCAAGACTCGGTTACCATTGTACTATCTACATTCTAGAACATTGAGACTTAAGGGTTTAAACAATTTACGCGTATAATCAAAAAATGTTATAAAATCTGGAGGCTCTTTTTATTACTACAAAATTATAGTGACTTCCGGTCTGGATAGGTTGTTTTTGGTACACCCTGACATTGAAATAAATGTTAATTGATAAAGCGTAAACGGTTTACCAATAACAGCACAATTTGGGTTTTTGTAAACCATAAATTTTAAATAGGGTGTACGGTGTACGTGTGCTCTGGGGGACACCCGGTATTGATGTCAATTAAAATCAAGAAGTTTAGATTTATATCGTCAACAACTTAGTTTAATGAGTAACAACTTTGTTTAATTTTTAGAGTTCACTGATGACAATTTTAGTTTTGTTACGTAAAAATCAAGACGAGAGTCTTTCTGCAGATACAAAGCAACACAGCTTCATCCCTTACAGGTAGCCGGTATTGTTTTGCAGCAACCCTGCTCCGCTAGGGGTATTTTATGCGCGGCGCGGAATTTCCAACTGTTGCGTTTCCCGTTATGCAATTCATGGAATTTTAAACTAGGTATACAATGCAGTTGTCTGCTTGCAATATTGAGCGGAGCGACTATTTATTAAATCAATAATAGCAAATATTTTATAGGTAACTAGCGGCTTGTAGGGGCAAAGGCCCCTAAAAATCAAAATATGATGTTGTCTCCATAAATAACTTTCAATTTATCACCTCCTTGCAGTATTACTGTGTTTTTCTCAAGCTTTAGTGTGAATTTACATGTTTGGGCTTTCTAATAAAATGTTTCCTAATCTTGACGAAAACTTTTGGCGGTATCAAATCAGTTATTCACCAATAATTTCCCCTGTATTAAAATAAAGTAGTCTATTTTGTGGAAAACATAAAAATTATTGCACTATTATACTACAGAACGCCGTAAAAATAGTTTTAACCTTAAACTTGTTTATGATGAGTTTGTACATAAAAGTAAGTAAATAAAATAGTTCAGTGCAACATAAGCCCATTAATACTGAACACTCCTTCAATATGGATCCCTGTGCCCCTAATTCCCCCTCACTCGCCGTGACCCCATGCCTCCCTGTTCCCTCGTTCACCTCTCCGGACCCGTGTTTCCTGTACCCCCTAAGTCCCCGGGGCCCGAGTACCCCCCACACCCCCGTACCCCCTTGCCCAACAACTCTTTGCTCAGTACTATCATTATAACACTATGCATGTATGAGAGAAGCATTTAACACGTTCGCTACCACAATGTTAAAAAAAAATCGTAACCACAGCCCGCCGCCGCAATTTTGCGGCGGTCGAGTTCTACTGAGAGCCCACCGCCGCATATCTGCGGCGGCTGGGCTCATTAAAATAGACTGCCGCCGCATATCTGCGGCGATGGTTCCATGATACTAAATGCGAAATTTCTTCAGTGCGGTCTATTTTAATGGTCAGACAGTTTAGGCGCGGTCTACGGGATAGTCCGCCGCATATGTGCGGCGCTTGGTCTGTGGCTAAAATGATCACTGACGTCACTAAAATGTTTTACGTACATTTTTATTTAATGTATTTTTGAAAGTAACATTTTTTAACGTATTTGATATATCTTTACACAAATATTCATCAAATCTCTTATATGACACATTGAAAAAGTTAATTGTGTAAGAAAAATGTATAAATATTTGCATTTTGTAAACTTGTAAAACATTATGTTTAAACTACATAAATGAATTGTAAACAACTCGTTTTGTAAACTAAATATTTCAATACAATGTTTTTATGTATAAGCCGTATTTTATTTTTCGCTTTTCATAGGTTATGACTAAAAATAAGGTTATATTAGTGCCGACGCTAACATGCATCACTTAGTCTCTGACCATGCGCCGCAAATGTGCGGCACTCAAAAAATTGCCAAAAATAAAGAGAAAATTGTATATATTTTTTTATTTAATGAAATTAAGATATTTTGAAGTGTGAAAACTAATTTTGGACGGTTTCTATTCGTGGTCTGTGGCATAAGTCACAACCACTAGGGCCGGTCTACAGGGAAGTCCATGATTATTTTCGTGGGCTGTGGGATTGGCCGGACTGCCGCATATATGCGGCGGCTGGTAGCGAACGTGTTAATATGCCATAGAATTCATATACAATATTTAATTTTCAATACGATTATTATAGTCAGTATACCACTTACGTATAATGTTTTCCCCTGTTTACGTCCAAAGTTAGACCCTCACTTTCACTCTCAGTTAATTTTGTATATCAATAGTAATATAGAAATTATTTTTTTATATAAATTGAAATGTTTTGCAAATGTGGCTGGAAAATTCAATATAAAGATCTGTCCAGATGCGTCAAGGCTACATAATTATTGATCTTACAATACTATATTATAATGTTACTAAGGGTACCTGTGCAGCGCGATGCGCTGCATATTTCAGAGTGCTTGGTGATCAAATCTTTTTCTATGGTAATTTAAGTATAAAAAAAATAATCATACTGCGAATTAATTTCCATCTTGTCAGCGTTTGATCAATCAATGTTCTTCACTTATTTTCCAAATTTTTACTGTGATATATAGTGTTGAAATTTTGTGGTTTCCGTAGGTGTTTTAATACGTGCAAAAATGTGCAACAAATTCAAATTTCTGTTCAAATTTGTTATAGTATAACAGTGAGCCAATTTTTAATTTACACCAACAACCATAACTTTTCCTAGTTCACCAGCTATTTAAAACCTCATGCCCAAATTTAAAGTCTTGCTTTAATTTTTGTAGGTTATACTTTTTGTTGTTGTTTTAATACCAATATGTCAACCAATAACCTATGTTAAAATAATTTCAATTTTCAAATGTGTTTTTAGACATTAGAGGGAATGTGCAATATCACAGTAGACACTTCTCATATAATATTATGGAGTTGTGTTAACAATTCAGATACGGTAATATCTTCTATTCATATTTTAATATGTGTTGTCTTCTTTACTATCAGCAGTGGTTTTATTTAGAAATGCAATGAAAATTATTCCCCATTTTCATCTTATGGACAAAGAACCAACTTTAAGGGCTTCC
>JAQYXR010001731.1:0-26566 GCA_030545055.2 Neoaliturus tenellus | reverse complement strand
TGAAGTCCTACATTATTTATGAATGACATGATTATTGGTGAGGGAAAATTATTCAATTTTGTTGATTTTTTGGAAACATTCACCTAATTTTTATCCCAGTAGTGATGTGAATACAATCGTCACAAACACACAGTACCTAAAAAGTTTATGGATATGTATCACACACACTACCCGACGTTTCACGGCGAAAATTGCAACACTGCGCTTGATCACGGAATTAATTTGGCCTAGATGTTTGGCCGCTAATCGCTCGGAACGCCGTATCGCGACTGACCGGGCAGGTTCCTTATTGGTGATCAGAAGGGGGCGGGGGAGGTTCATAAGGGGGCACAATATAAGTTCATAACACTGCCATTAACATTAAAAAATCTAATTTTTTATTTAAATTTATATCGAATTGTGTGCGGTTCAATAATTATAAAAAAACAACTCTAAATTGTTCAGAATTCCGAGGTCTACGGTACATCACTTTATAAAGTTTTTTAAGTTGTCGACGCTACCATTAATTACTACATGAATCGATTGTACTTCTATGACAGAGTTTTGTGTTATACATCATGTGTCGTTGTAATGAACAAGTATAGCGATTTTCGAAACAGCCAATTTCAAAAACTTTAATGACAGTAAAATAATGAATACATTTTTAAATATAAACATTGTAAGTAGCCAATCAGCTCTCATTACTATATAAAACAAAGTAACAACTACCTTAGTGACTTACTTTAACAACTAATGCCTTCTGCTTCGGTGAAGGTTATTCGATACAGTGCAATTGTATATTGATTACAAATTAAATTCATTAGAATTATAAATACATTTTAATCGTTATTTTTATTTACTGAAGACAGCTTCGCAAACCAATTTGTTCAAAATAATTCAAATATTAGAGTTTGGTTCTAAAAACACTGCATTTTTATTTATTTGAAAATGTAATTGGTTTGCATTTGCGTTTGATAAAAAGTAAAGCATACAAATATGGATACACTCAAGGACAATTTATTGGCAGTTATAAGCATCTGGGAGGTTCATGAACTATTGATAACGCATCTGACATCTGCCACTATAAATCTTGTTGCGCTCTCTCTTACATTTCCAGCTCCGTTTTCTGTTTGGTATGTAATAACGATGTCTGTTTAACGAGAAGAAAGTAAGGTATAGGAAATATTGTATTATCGTGTAAGTTAATGAAATGTAGAGTGCGTAATCAGTTGGAATTTATTAAGGTTTTCATTCATTGATAATTAAGATTTGTGGTATTAACGCCAGGCTTCGATCCGGCCATCCGCCGGTCCATGTTCTGCCCCAATCCATCACTATACATTAACGTACGCTATACACTACAATGATTAATCAAACCAAGTTCTATTCCTGGTTAGAATAATATCGTTCGCATTCTTAACAAAACTTAATGGAATCCCTTCCTTTACTGTCCATTGCTAGCCAGTACTGTACCGCCCTGAGGATTTTGCAATCCGCCTGTAAGGTACCTTTTCTCAACTGTACCTTATCACGCTTTACGTCAACGCTATTGGTGGCTTATTCTGGTGATTTATACTGGAGAGGGAATGTAAGAGGATTAAAGGTATTGCAAGACCATATGAAAACTGAAATTAGTTGTGAACAGAAGATTTACGTATTTTGGTATTTCGGGGGAAATTCAAACTTTAATAGTAAGGTTTATTAAAAGTGAAATTTTAAATCTACGAAAGTTAGTTGTTACATAGTGTTATAATAGAGAGCTAATTTAGAGAGAACTAGCGTAAAGAGAGCTAATTTGCTAATTAAAATATCTTTTGAAGATTTAAAAATTTATTCATCCAGCATTAAATGTTGCGGGTTTGTTTGAAGATCGTTGCTTGTTCCTTAAAAGATGGTGTAACTCAAACCTCGGTCATAGAAGTACAATAAACTCATGTTCCGTTTACTCGAAATTGTAAATGATTTTGAGTTCTTCTTTTAATTTTTGTTTCGCACTCAGTTTCATATTAATACAGTAATCATAAACTATAAATAACACTTTATTATGTGTTTGTGGCAGAGTTAGTAAAGTTTAATCAATTGTGCCCATGGGCTTGAGTCACGTCAATAGACAAATTGCTTATGACAATTTGAAAATAATTATAAACCAGAAAAAGTAATTCAACTGTAGTAAAATCCTCTTGGTAAATGGCAATATTATTAAGTTTATACAAGGTGTGCGGGTCATATATACAGTTATATGTACATAATCGTATTCGTGAAGTAAAAATGAAAACAAAAGCAATTATAACTCTTTATTTCATGCGATTTGTTTCCAACGGCACAACCATTTTATGTAATCATAAACTGACAGAAACATAACAGATATTGTAGGTGGAATAAAGATGTAACAAATGTTGAGAGTATTCGAAATGCTAGCACCTTTTTACCATATTTTCCTCATTTTATGGTAAAATATAACTCAGTTCTACAATACAGTGTACTCCTTAAATGAACAGGTGAAATCTGTACCTCTGTATTCAAGTAAAAATTCTAAAGATATCCCAGTTGGCTTAAAAAATTTCATAGTCATTGCAACTGTTATCTATCAAAAGTATTAATTTAAGGTGTTACAAATATTTAACGTTATTATCACTAGTTGGTGTTTTATTCTCATTAAATAATGTACCTAAATAGCCTAATTATCTAAATAGTCCGGTTAAGCAATAAAAACTAATCTTGTTTTAGATGATCATTAAGTTATAATTGTAAATGTTTTAAATGAATATATTACGAAGAGTAGTGATTTTACTTCGTATAGTTTCACTGCTACTTGATTTAAGTCCTTACTACGACTGGAGCTGATCCTACTTTACTGCTGATAGAAAGGCCCGGCTGAGGACACTTGTCTCCAATGGCGTCTGCCAACGGCAGTGCACTGATAGCCACATAGATTTGTAGCCCTTACCCCAGATTAGCAATTGGATTTCTTATTACATTTACTAATGGTTATACTTTAATATGTTTAATGAGAAGATATGTTTTGTTTACAAAATCATTTAATTAGTATTATTATTTTATATATCTTATTATACTATATAAATGGTTGAACTAAATATATTAAACATGAGTAAAATAAAATAAAAGTGTTCAATTATAGGTTAATAAAAAGTAATAATAATTTGGATAAAAAATGACAAATTTTTCTGGTCTTGTGAACATATGTGTCAATTGAACTTCGGATATCGAATGTTTAAAAAGAATAACGGGAAAGCACGATTTTAAAGAACATAGGTAAGTTATTCAAACAATGTAAGGAAAATTTTACAGTTTTAATGGAACTTTGGAAACGCGTATTCTAGTATTGTAGAAAATGAAAAATAATCAGTTAATTTGCTTTAACGCAATATCTTTATAAAATAGCACACTAGCAATGAATGATTAATAATAATAATCATTCTACACAATTATACTTCTAAAATGTCCATGAACAATCATCAAACAGCTGAAATAATAATTATGATAAATAATTGAAAAATAACATTCACAGGAGGTGTTTAAGTCATAAATCTGATTACAAAGAATGAAGAAAGGTCATTGAAGTAGGCTAATTTTAATTCATAATAGAATGTTATACCTTCGGATTACCAACTAAGCAGTTAATTGTTTAAGTACCTGATTTGTGGGAACCCAATTGCTGCCACAGCAACTAATTTGACTCTCGAATCATCGGGCTTCTACCTTTGCAGAGAATTTAATTTCAAATAAATTAAATTACAATGGCATTAATGATAACTATTGGCTTGTAGGAACAAAATGACCTAATTATAAAATTAAGGTAGTTGAGAATCTCTATAGAGTATAGAAGAATTAAAACTAAATTATGAGTTATAAAAAATATGGTAAAAAAATGGCAAAATACTTTGTACATATACTGTATATAGGGTGTTTATAAATAAATGCCGGGATTTTCAACGGGCGTTACTGAAACAATTTTCAAGATAACTAAACTATTTAAAAGTCTACCAGAAGTTAAACCAAGTACATTTTGTCTATCGTATTGTATGGAATCCAATTTTGACCTTGACTTTGGGACTAAACACCACACCCTAAACCACAGATTACCAAAAGTTGAATAGGCAAGAATGCACCTAGTCGCTGGCCTCTCAGTCCTGATTTGATTTCTTCGGACTTTTTTCTGGGGCTACATAAGAAATTGTGTAGGAAAACATTTAAGACTTTAGATACCTTCAGGCGTAAATTTCAACAGCGATTACTAACGTAAAAAAAGATAAATCACTGACAGAATGTGCTGCAAAACACTTAGCAAGAAATTGGCAAGATTGATGTATGCTGTAGAACATGAAATGGAGCTTACATCAAAATGTGAAATGTATGAAAAAAATCTTGTTTTTCCTCTTCAATTAGACATTTTAATCGTTTAAGTAACTTCAAAACTTTTTAAGTAGAGCCAGTTCAAAATTATATTTCCTAATTAAATGACCAATGTTTCTATAAACTTTAAACAGTAAGTTTTATACTCACATAATTGCAGCCAATTTTAAGGAGTAGCGAAGCTGTGAAAGATGTTTCCAATTGACTTCAAAGAATTAACAAAATTTAGTGTTCCTGTGGTCAAGTAAAATACATTTCCAACGTATTATTTACCATTTTATTTGATTAATGTAATAAATTTTTGTTATAATCTTTTTCTGTAAGTAATACAACGCCACTATACTTTTCAACGTGGATTTTAATGATGGAAAATAACTATAGACTGTAGGTTATTTGTAATAATTTTACAATCAAAGAACAGAGTTTATTCTTTTGTAAATTGTAACTTTTATGCGTTATTGCTTGAAGCAAATTTGCTTCAAGTACTTAAAAAACACGTTTTTGGGCTTCTATTTATTTATTTATTTCATTTATTAAAAAGTGCTATAAAACAGCCTAAGCCAATTACATTATAGCATTAATATATAGCAAGTAAATAACAAAATTCAATAAACTATACATTCACATTCGTATGGAGACTAGTTTGTGATTAGTTCAGTGACCGTCTTCAAGAAACAACTGACGAAACAATTGAAAAACATAACAATGATTTTGTAACATGCCAGCTATAACAATAACAACGACAAAATCAACAATAACAACAAAATAATAGGAACAACAAGAAAAACAATGGTAACAGTAAATAAATAACATTCAAATTTATAACATTACAATAATAATTGTAAATTACAATCCACCCACATTCTTTGTCTCTCTGGTCACACTCTGAATAAATACATTTGTTCTTAAATAAAAAATATTAACAGGAAGAGAGTTACTAAGTCTACACATTATATTTAGAGGTGAATGGTAACCAAGATTGGTGCGAGAGTAGCGAGGGACAAACGTAAAAGTGGCTCGAGAGTTTGGTCGCGGGACATTGAAGTTCAGCTGACCGAGCAAGACGCTGTCGTCCACGGCCCCGCTCACCAGCTTGTGTAGATAAGATAAGGCGTTGACCTTTCTCCTAGACAACCCCAAGACTTGACAATTGAAAAATGGTTAAAAGTTCGCTACAAGGTATGTCGAAGGTGTAGAAGCCAAATGATTTAAAGTACAGAAATCTTAAAAACTTTCTTTTTACAATATATCCGAGGGAGGGTCCGCGGGAGGGGGCCATGAGGACAATTTGATGAAAACCAATTAGGAATCTAAAGTAAGTTACTTTTGTTCAAAACTTAGCTCTCATCGTGTCCGAATTACTGTTATAACGCATTTTTATTTGTAAACACACTATATTTTTATTTATTTATTTATTTTTCTTTATTCGAAGTAATCTGGATTTTGTGATAATTAGAAAATTTAGATCATATGGTATGCTATTTCTCATTTCCTGGTAATTTTTTAACAAAACTATAGTTTTTCCGCTTCTTTTTTATTAACGTCTTTTATCTGAGACCACTCTTTTGTCTCATCACCCTGTAATTTGTAAAACGATCACAATTTTTTTACTGAAAATCTGCCTACAGAATTATAAACTGTATATGTTTATAACTGTCGATATGTTTTTTCTAAACATAAATTTAAGATCAGTACATTCAAGGAATTCGAAATATATAGAGCAGTCAGATTCAGATAACAAAACGTTTTGAATAAAATAATATATTTTCATCATATTATATTTGCGACACATCTATTAGTAGCTAACAGAGTGAACATCCATTAGACTTCCATAGACATCCATTAGACTTCCGCGCCCATTGCCAACCATCATCCAGACTAGATCTTAAAAAACGGGCCTTGAAGTGTTTATGTATTCCATATTCATGTTTTATTTTTAACATGTGTACAGCTCCTGTGTTTTTATTGATTGCTTTTTGCACTTTTGACGATCCTCTTAAGAAGGGAAACGTCACATCTATGTTGCAAGCCTACGATGACTTCATTTGAGAGCCGAAACTAATTGATCTAATAATTGATCAAATAATTGAATACAATAAACCAGGTATTAAATTCACATTTTTTATTGTGAATGAATTAAGTTCCAGAGAAAAACTATTAGTACTGGAAAAATGCCAAGAAAAAATTACTTTAGAGCACTATGGTTAATTTTGAACTAATGGAAAACATGATCTCAAATTCATTAATAATAATAATAGTTGGTAAATAACTGTAAATGTGTAGCTTAAATATAAATGAAAACCTATTACACCTCTAAAACAGTATTTAATGTATATTTAACAGTAAAACGTCAGTATTTAACATCTAAAAGAGGATGTAGGTGAATGTGTGATTGATGGACTCGGAGACCACTGCACCATTAGCCATGAAACTCGATACATATGGAACATTTCATGGAGAGGTTTTGTAAGGAAAAAATGTTTCTTTGTAATTAATTCTATAAACAGATGATGATAGTAAGAAACTAGAGGATATTATAGCCTTGCTGAGGGTGAGCGTAACGAACGAGCTCGACTAAAGGGCAAAAAATTCCTCAACTTAGCATTGCAAAGCATGCCGGGTACCAGATAGTAACTTATACAATTTAGAAAGCCTTACTCATCGTAAAATAATAAGAGAGTCATAAAAAAGCACTTTAAATTCATGAGTTGATATACTTCCAAATGGCAAGATCCCAGATAGGCGTATATATTACACCCTCGCCTCAATCTCAATTCATCAAAATGATGAAAGATTTTGATACGCATATTGGTTTTACATGTAACTATATTACTCTGAATTTATGATTATTTAATGTTCTTAAATTTTTTGTTCAAAAAATGTAAAAATGGCATGGTAAATTAAGGAAAGTATATTTTAAAATAACAATATTAGATTTGTTTGTAACTAAATATTCTGTCCAAAACATTTCATTGGGATATAAATATATTAATAATATTTTCCCCTTTTTTGTTCAATTATTTTTAATACCATTTCATTAGTTGATAAAAATTTTTCATTGATAACTATTTGTTTCTATTATCAAAATGTAAAAACACCTATGGTAAAACTTTCAATTTGTGAATTTATGTTTATCTTTATAATAATATAGGTAAATATAATATTCTATGGTATTAGGTGTCTTGGCTTTCAAGTAATCAAGAGCACTAGACCAGAGCAAAGTACTTATTTCCGTAACTTTTTTAGTTTATAAAATAATGTATTAATGCATTTACATTATTATGTTTATTGGCTATTACTAACCAATCATTTTTTTATTTACAAATGGCATACGCCAATAGTATTACGATTTTGAAACATAAACAACCATTCTATATCATACTTACAACAATGATCATAAAAACATAAACTAAAGTGCTTTGCAGCAATTTTATAAAAAAATAATAATCACAGAGATGTCGGAACCTTACATTACAAAAAAAAGTGTACAGAGATAAATTATTGGTTGGTAATTCCATCGATTGATTATTCCGAAAGCAACGAATATTTCTTACAACAATAGAAGCTATATAAATACTTTATAAATAACATCCTAATCATAACCAATATAAATTGTTGAGACTGGAGTGCAACCCTAAACGTTAGTGAGAATACAAGTCTAGTCAATTTGTGCAAGGTCTTGTATTGTGATAGGTATGATAGGTTGTGATCTTGTGCTAGGTAGAAATATTCGGCCATGAGGTCAAAATTGCGTTAAATTGATTTGAATGTTTTCTTATAATATCACTAAAGAAGTCATAATTGATGAGGAAAAGCCAAGCCTCACGGAATCACGGTTCATTTCATATCTTTTGTGCAGTGACGACGGCTAGATGTACCGATCGCATCGGCGAGCAGGGCCTACCGCACCAACAAGCAATCTTTGAATACATATAGACTGAGGATCATGCAGCTTAGGTTTCGTATCGATATGAGTGAGTTTGAAAACATATAAGGTCATGCAACTTGGGTCACGTTATAATTGAGTTTATATAGACGAAGCATCTCCTCTAATTGACGTATTGGTACAGGTTAATATCTTAAAATCCATTTGGACTCATACACGATTTTGAACCTCTTGTAAACATTAAATGTTTACCGTTTTAGCAAGGGGACTATCTAATAGGCACTTAAAAATTCCAAGCCCTTACTAAAGGTTGGAATGGTAAAGCTGAATATACAGGTGGCTTTGTTGACAATGGTAGTGATGTTTCTTTTGGACTTAGGATAAGGTGCATTGTCTCCAAACGCTCCTGGATCAAACCAACTATCACGTAATCAGCAACCACTATGTTTTCAGACCACCGAATCGTTAGAATATGGCATTTGTTGACTTTTAAGATAAAGCGATTTCGTTGACATCAGTTTTCAGTATTAGACATACTACGTTGAAGTTTGTAGGGTCGTTTATAGAAAGGACGTTCACGGGACCGTTGTTGTTCGGAGGGTGTTTGAAGTTAGTGCTGATCTTGACACATTCCAAGTCAACTTGTGTGCTTGGAGACTGAATATATATGTCGATCTGGGTACATCGACATTCTGAGACATTAAATTTTCTCCCCTTCCACTTTACTACTGACGCTCTATTTTTGAGGTTATTATAATGATGGATTTTGGTGTGGCTGAGGAAATATGGTAGGCCAATAGATTGGTAATTGATTTAAAAACAAATAAACTCAACCATTTTCAATGGGTGAGCTATTGCGTTGCAAACTGAGGAGCTACAATTACGAAGCCAAAAAGAGGTCAGTATTTGGTCGAAGTCCAAGCGATAAAGTCAAATTACTGACGAAAAATTGAAGACGATAGTATAGCAAACATAATGAAAGAGTTTGAAGATAAAATTCATACCAGAGCAATCCCAACGGAAACTGTACTGGTCGTGTTTTTGTCAGATGATAGATGGGAACATATCGGGAACGACGCTCCCATTCATTGATTTATTACATGGTACTCTTTAAATGACAATTGTTACAATTTCAGCTATTAACAGCAAGAACCTCACTCTCTAGAATTTTTGTCTTCAGAGATCATGATTCGATGTTCCAAATCATTAAATTTCTCATTTGCTTTGCTTAATTGTATTTTTATTAATTATATGTCATCGAAAATATATTTCAAGTCACCAATGGTCACCACTTCCAATTGGTCACCTCCAATGGTCATCAAAAGTCACCACTTGGTTTTGTTGCCATTTGTGAAGAGATTTGTATCGAACTATTGTAGTTAAGTTATTGAAAGAGTGTTAATTGAATAATTAAATACAACTTAATTAAATACAACAAAACATAATGCTAATCCATTTATTACGTCTTTTAATCAGGCAATAATCCTACATGTTGTAATTTCTAATCAGACACGACACGTATTCAATTTTGAAAACTAAATACTATGAATATATATTGAAATTATATAAAACTAAAACAGTCAGAATAAATTAATAATGTTATTTCAGACATATCATAAAATTGGTATCATTCCACAAACAGGACACCGTTATTAATATGTAGATGGATTACTAAGAGTATGATTCAAATTACAGTCAGTGAACAAACCAACGAATTATTTTCACGTTCCGTTTTATTGAGCTTATTGTGAATTTTGAAATTTTACCTCTCTTACTTTATTTAATAATTTTCTAAGTTACAGTAATTATTTATCATTATTATACCTATGTAGATTGCCAAGACTACGCATGCCAATAACAATAAAACACTTGCCGTATCACATACAGTAAGCTGAAACTTATGTCTGGCTGGGAGTGTTAAAATGATCACCTGATAATTATGATGTTGGTGGTTTGATAACTACAGGATTGATTTTAGAACGAGTTGACATTTGTCATTGATGCTATTAAACAACTGGTTGACGTTAAATAGTAATAATACCAGAGTTTCGGCCGTTCCTCATAAAAACGAGGAAACATGGGTCAAGCCTTGAAATACACAAAAATACTATTTTTAATATTATTGTATATATTATTTAATATTGGTGGAATACAGAGATTCCGTAATGAGAGTTTCAAAAATTGTGAAGGCAATGAACCTAAACTGATCTCTGGTCTGAGAAGCGTTTACTGCTATAACTTCCCTAAGGACGAAACAGCCTCGTTTCTTGATGTGAATACAGACCACTGTTGTATACAGGGTGTCTGTTGAATCATGGACCGGCTTAGTAGTTTTACTAATAATCAAGCTGCAAGAATAAAATCATGTAAGTTTAATTGAGAGCTAACTCAATTATTTACGTTATTAGGTTTTGCGCTATTGATTGTTTTAATCTCGTGGAACAATTTATCTTCGTTACATCAAACTCACTCAGATTATGAACTACGCACTATCAAAACAAGTAATACCAAGGAATTACAACAAAATTGAAAACGTGGAGGTAAAAGTTTCAATGTGATTGTACTTTCTCACAGCCTGACGTTTAATTTTGGCCAAACGCCTCTGGATCTGTGTGAAAGGTTTAAGGTGTAGGTATTAAAACTAATTCTTTTTTCTCACTCAAATCAAAATCACAATATGGATCCATAGTAAATGTTGTATGGCAATTTGCAGTCTAAGAACTCTAAATCCTAGATATCAAAACATGACAAGTAACATTAACAATGTATCAGAATTAATAATTATATCATCAGCTCAATACATAGTTTATAATATAGAGCAGGGAAATTCATTACAGTAAGTATGACTGAATTTTTTACTCACACCATTTCCACCTTTACATTAGTGAACATATGTGTTTAAACTGACATATACAGAAAGGATATAGACATCGTTCAAATTTTTTAGTGAACTATCAATCTGAAAAATAAATAAAACGAGGTAGATAAGATCTGCTAAAATCATTCTCATATTTTAAGTGTACTTAGAGAGTAACCGAAACAAAAACATACGGATAAACAAATAGTCAGAAATGACTAGTTTCCGATCCTTAGGCTATAAAACATAAAAATGACAAAATCTCTTATAATAATAAGCAGTATAAATACAAAATTTACCTTTATTTAAACATTTACAATAGGAAAACAACTAGGATTATTGTTCGTATCGTATGTTTGTACATAACAAACATCGACGGGCTTTATTCTCTGTATTCTGTCCACTCGTTACCCTCGTACAAACAGTCTTTCGTCACTCAGAATTTTAAAGTGGTTACAAATAGCAGTTTACAGGTAACAAACAGCTTTCATCTCCAGGATGTACAAGGTTTCGATATGAGTTTTACAAAAGAGGGACATAGCATCAAAAACATTGGGTACAATTAGTCTCAATAATGTGTACAGCTTTTTGTAAATAACAATTAATTCGGTCTACCTGTAAGAAAATATTGTTTTAATCATAACCAAGCGATAAATTACATATAAAACATGAATTATAAACGGATCCTTTGGTTTACAAACGTCTCATGGCATTATGTTTTTAATTACATGATTTTTTTCAGTACTGTATTGGTTTAACCACAGATAGGGACTAAAGTCATAACTGAACACTCGGATTACAATTGATGTGCTGAAATTAGTCTACCTCAAAACTTCACGCATTTTATGAGCATCAATAAATATTTTACAATTTAATGTAATGATAAACATTTGTGTTATTATATATGCTTGTTATTTGAGTTGGAGTACAAGAAGGAAGGTAAAAATACTTAAGTAAGAGATACTTACTTGTGTTAAGATACTTTTACTTACCTTGGACAAAATCTTTCTATTGATACAAAGTATAATTGTATTAGAGTTTTATTGTTTGTTTGGATTAGAAAATAAATAGGAAAAACTATTTCAGTTACATTTTATGTCAAACATATTTATGAACTGTTTTGGGGTAAAGCATTACATTATAAATTGTAATATTGTGTAAAAGATTTTTTTTTATTTACTTAATAATAATAACATGTATTTATTTTGTACTTGTTAATACTGTAGCCAAACTATGATTTCTTTGTAAGATATTATATTTACATTAGAATAATAAAATACAATTACTTAAAATCAAACTCCAAATAATTAATGAACCATAACCGAAATCTTCTTCCATTGGTGTTTATATTTTGTTAATAATATTCACTAAGGTGGAAATGCTCACATAGTAGAGATAAACTTCTAATCCTTCCATAAACCTTTAACTATAAGGGATTCATGCAAAGCAAGGCTGACTAAGACCAACAAATTTACACTACCTAACTGACAGTTAAAAAAGTGTCAAGTGATTTATTTTCATAAGCAAACAATCCCGAAAATAGATTACTGGTTGTGGTTGTGCTTCTCTAGCTTCAAAGATATACAGGGGGTTAGATAGTCAGTGTCCAAACATTGAAAAACAAAATTAGTAGGCCTATTAAAAATTCATCAAAACACTTAATTCATGCAATTCTTATGATAAGCTAATATATGGTTCTAGGGGGAAAAATAAAAAAAAATATTGCTTTTAATTTTTTATTGAAAATGTAGAAAACTGAGATAAGATAAAGGAGTGACAAAGTTTCATCGGAGAAGAAATGTTTAAGCTAAAAATAGAAGATTTATTATTAATGATAACACTACACTGTTAAATAAAAATTGTTACGTAAATAGCATTAGGTTTACGTAAGAATTAGGCTATTAGAACATTGAAAATACTTTCCCTTATTTTACAATCATTCATTACCTTCTGTGCTAATCATTTCATCTCCAGGTATCGAAAATAGAATAAAAATTAATTTACAACTCGAGTCTAAAAAATAAAGATATTGAAGGTGGTGTAAACCTTCATAGTGTATAGTGAGTGACAATTTACTACCAAGCCCAGCAAGTTGATAGACCTAATTATTTTATCAAAACCTTGTCAATAGTTATGTTTAATACAATGTACGCCGTTTAGGTGAATATAGAAGGTCACTTTTAATACCTTACGTAATTTTAAAGTTTGAAGCTGTGGAGATTAATAATCTTTTACAGTTTGTAGTATAACGCATAAAAAGATTTTATAAGCAAGTTGGAGTGGTGGTTTTATTTATTCTTATAATTCTGTAAAAATATGTTTTAGTGCATTTAAGATAACTTTAAGAGGGTTTGGCTACAGAAAATAGCTTAATGACTTCTTCTGACACTTCTTTGACACTGAATACCAAACACTCTATATACATAAATTAAACTTTTTTAATGGTTTGTAAAACATCTATGTAAGAAAGGTTTTAGTTCGAGTAACAGTGAGACTTTGTTAAACACGCTATATGCAAATTACAATTTATATTTAGGATTATTATTATTATTGCTATAAATTTCTAATCACACTTTAGAGTCTATACCATTAAGTGAAAAAAGAGTGTGAAAAAATCTTACGATTTCAATAGAATCCATAGAGCTCCAGGATTTATAAATCATTCTCTATGCATTTGACATCTGTCATGGCATTTCACACAATATTGTCACTGGTAAACATAATTGTTGTATGGTCACATAATATAGTATTCCTTTTGTCACAGTATTGAGTAAAAAATTTGCAAAGCGTGTTTTCAATCTTTCAAACTTGACTTGGTAAAATGATTTAATCACTAATCAACAGTACATTTATTTTATATTTTAAACACCTATTAATAATGATTAAATAAATTACAATATAATACAAATGAACGTTACACAAGTCACATCAATTTATTGACGAATAGTTATTATTATATATATTGATGATAAACATATTTTGAGATGGAAAGAAACTAATGTTGGATCATCGTTAATGTTTATGATTTTTAATCTTTTTGTATATATTAATTAATTTACCCGAATTAAAAATAATGATATTATACATATATAAATCATATAGATTCCATCAATGTATTGTGTGATTGACAAACGTAACCTCAAAGGTCCTTTTTATCTATACTGCTACTATGTGGTTTCAGTCGGATTGTAATTATACATGCTTGTTCGTAAATTATCCGCGGTATCAAGTGTTAATACTCAGTGTAAATTAGTTAATTAAGCTGAATGGAGCTGGTGACTGTGGTGTTGGCAACACTGATCATAACTATCACGTGTTGGCAGCAGTGACATGAGAAAGTTGGTTTGTATAAAAATCTAGTCATATGTATAAGGAGATGGCTGAAGTTTAAAATATGATAATATCTTTATCTATAGTACACATATATTCTTATTTAATACTCTAAGAGTGTTTATGTGATTTAAAATGCTCCTACAATTTTCAATCGATTTTCAAGGTAGGTGGACGATAGATATGAGTTCGTCCGTAGATGTTTCCGCCAAACATTTATGATAATTGGCTATCAGGTCAGCCTTACAGGCTTTCAAAGTTTCAATTGTTGTCTTATACTAGAAGGGTTATTCGTTGACTCATTTTACAGCTGTTTTAATAACAAATGCTAGCAGATCAGGACGAACAGATTGATAACGTTTTATTATTATTATCAATTGGGTCCAGGCGGCCCGTAACAACTAAAATTATGGTCGAATTTTGATTAGGGCTAACATTTAGTACTTATTTAATACATTAAGGGTTTTTTTATATTTTAAATTCATCCCATGGTTTTTGACCGTTTCTCAAGTATTTGGTGTCGTTGGATAGGGCATTTTCTGCATTTGTTTCCGTCAAAATGTATGAGAATCGGATTTAAAATGAAAACGTTATCCATCGTTGATCTAGGTAATTTACCCATTAGATTGATGTTGGAATTGGGTTGGGCATATTTATTAATTTGCTATCTAAAACGGGTGTTGATAGTAGAACATAGAGTAATAAGAATACACAGGTTTAAAGTAGAATATAAGCACCCGAACTACTGAACTGTCAGCCTAATCTAATTAATGAAGTGAATTGCGCTGCCCTGGTACCTTTAGTATACAGTATAACGGGTGTGCCAGACCACCCATGCACCCCTTTTAAATGTACTTAAGTAATTTTTAACAAAAACCATTTGTGCCATTATGGGTAAACCTGTTATGCTCTATCAATTAACAGTGATTTCAATGTACAGGGCGTACCACAAGTGAACTTTCCATACCGGAAGTTACTAATTTTAAATACAAACCCTCACTTTTATGTTTTTTTCTACAAGTGATTTTAAGACACGGTTTAGGAGATAATAGATGTTGAAATTTAGTTTTCTCATAATAATAAAATAAGAAAATTTCTCATGTTATTATTTTTTCTGAACATTTTAAGTCCAACAGAACTGTCTATCTTAGAACCTCATTTTAAATTATATTTCATCATGAAAATTTTACTATCACATAATTAGTTTAACTTTTCTAAATCTCCACCATATTGTAAATGTTATGGAAAAATAAAATAATTCAAAACCAATAAAATTGACAATGGTCCAATTTGTAACTGAAAAGTATTTAAAATGAAAGTCTAAGAAATTTTGATCTTGGCAATGTTTGTTTGACCGAATATGTTCAAATAAATGGATTTGAATATTTGCTCCATGCTATTCTTAAGACATAAGTCTAAGTTTCAACCAACTGCCATTATCTCCAAAACTGTTAGGAGTAGGGATACAAATAAAAAATTACTTGTAAAATCCAAAATAAACATAATTAATAAATTGGGATTGTTATTGAGTAGATATGAAACAGGCTTTCTGGGCCACCTCGCCCTTCCGATTTTCGGCCCTCCGTCAACTTCATTTTTGACAGGTTTTGAGCCAGTTTTTATCTGATTTTAGGCTAATCCAAACCACTTTCCATCATTTTTCCCGCATTTTTCCGGTTTTTGAAATGGTGAAATTCCAAGTAAGTGCGAGGAAGGGTGAGGAAGGGTGAGGAAGGGTGAGGAAGGGCGAGGAAGGGCGAGACGCACTCTTCACCGAACCCTCGTAAACCTCATATTTGACTGGTTCTGGGCCAGTTTGTATCTGATTTCGGGTTAATTTCAGCCATTTTTCAGGTTTTTTGAATGGTGTATTTAATCCACAAAAATTTAATCCAGAAATTTAATCCAAGGAAGGGCGAGACACACTCTTAAGCGACCCCTCGTAAACCTCATATTTGACTGGTTCTGGGCCAGTTTGTATCTGATTTCGGGTTAATTTAAGCCATTTTCAGGTTTTTCAAATGGTGTATTTAATCCAGAAAAATTTAATCCAAACAAGGGCAAGTCTTAACCTTTGTTGTTTTAACCTAACATAATCCTGATTTCAAAAGGATTTTCATCCACATTAGGTATTTTACACAGCGATTTTCACCATATTAATAGGTCACATGACAAGGAAGAGCGCTTGGTAATCACCGTTACTTAAAATCTGAGGTTGAAAAAAAAATCTCGAGACATTTTTGATTTCCAACATCATTTTTTATAATTTAATCAGTTTACACCGGTGCTTCCGAATCCGCCGTCTTTCCGTTCAGTTTGTTCAACTTTTTCCAATCTGATACACGGCGGCTTTTTGTACTTTTCACAGATGATCTGCGCAATCCTATCTCCACGACGCACATGAAAATCGGTATCGGAATTGTTCATCAAGATAACACCGACATTCCCAGTATAGTCCCGGTCTATGACCCCGGCATTTACACTTATAGAATGTTTTAAAGCCAAGCCAGATCTTGGCGCTATCCTCCCGTAGGAATTTGAAAGTCCCATCTGGGAATTTGAAAGTCAAGTCAGTTTTTATCAACTGTTGACCGCGTTTTGGTACAACATAATCATATGCGCTTCTCAAATCGAGACCAGCTGCATCCGGTGACCCGTTGTACGGTTCAAATGCGTTTTCAGTCAAGCAATAATAACCGTAGCTTTCAGCCATTATTGATTCCTAATGCATGTATTACGGATTTCCACAACAAATAAATTAAACGGGGCATTTTCAAAAATATATTTAAATTATGTTTTTGAAAAACTATTTTTATTCGTCAACTTTAAACTCGATAGTGTGCTTGAATTAATTATCTGAAAGTGTTATTTTACCGTTGTACAGCACATAGAGTTTCCCCTTAAAATTCAACAGTTGTTTGATATAGTTATTCGTCAACCTGTCATTCCAGCTTTCGGGAAGATAGAACTTCATATAGGTAAGAAAATCATAGATAGTCCGGCATGGGGACTATTGTATGTAGATAGTCCGGCATGGGGACTATTGCATTTTAGATAGTCCGGCGTGAGGACTATTACATTTTAGATAGTCCGGCGTGAGGACTATTGAGTTTTAGATAGTCCGGTGTGAGGACTATTGAATCTTAGATAGTCCGACATGGGGACTATTGTATGTAGATAGTCCCGCGTAAGGACTATTGTATTTAGATAGTCCGGCATGGGGACTATTGTATTTAGATAGTCCGGTGTGAGGACTATTGAATTTTAGATAGTCCGACATGGGGACTATTGTATTTAAATGGTCCCGCGTAAGTACTATTGCATTTAGATAGTCCGGCATGGGGACTATTACATTTTAGATAGTCCGGTGTGGGGACTATTGAATTTGAAATAGCCCTGCATGAGGACTATTGAGTTTTAGATAGTCCGGTGTGAGGACTATTGAATTTTAGATAGTCCGACATGGGGACTATTGTATTTAGATGGTCCCGCGTAAGGACTATTGTATTTAGATAGTACGGCATGGGGACTATTGTATTTAGATAGTCCGGTGTGGGAACTATTGTATTTGGATAGTTCGGCGTGGGGACTATTGTATTTAAATGATCCTGCAAAGCCCAAAAACCTAGCAGCTAAGGATTTGGCCTGTGAATGGGGGGTATTAGCCAACAGCCTAAACCTAATGTGTTGGGACTAACATGTAAACATAAGGCCTTGCACCTGAGTCCAAAGCCCTAAAACCTGGCAGCTAAGGATTTGAACTGTGAATAGGGCATATTAGCCAACATCCCACACCTAATGTGTTGGCACTAAGATGTAAACCTAAGGCCTTGCACCTGAGTCCAAAGCCCTAAAATCTAGCAGCTAACGATTCGACCTGTGAATAGGGCCTATTAGCCAACAGCATAGACCTAATGTGTTGGACCTTTGATCTAAACCTAAGGCCTTACACCCGAGTCCAAAGCCCTAAAACCTAGCAGCTAAGGATTTGGCCTGTGAATAGGGCCTATTAGCCAACATCCTAAACCTAATGTGTTGGATTTATGATCCAAACCTAAGGCCTTACACCCATGCCCAAAGCCCTAAAACTAGCAGCTAAGGATTTGGCCTGTGAATAGGGCCTATTAGCCAACAGCCTAAACCTAATGTGTTGGGACTAAGATGTAAACCTAAGGCCTTGCACCTGAGTCCAAAGCCCTAAAACCTAGCAGCTAAGGATTTGACCTGTGAATGGGGCCTATTAGCCGACAGCTTAACCTAATGTGTTGGGACTAAGATGTAAACCTAAGGCCTTGCAACTGAGTCCAAAGCCCTAAAACAAAGCAGCTAAGGATTCGACCTGTGAATAGGGCCTATAAGCCAACAGCCTAGACCCAATGTGTTGGACCTATGATCTAAACCTAAGGCCTTACACCCGAGTCTAAAGCCCTACAACCCATCAGCTATGGATTTGACCTGTGAATAAGGCCTATTGGACAACAGCCTAGACCTAATGTGTTGGGACTAAGATGTAAGCCTAAGACCTTGCACCTGAGTCCAAAGCCCTAAAACCCAGCAGCTAAGGCTTTGACCTGTGAAAAGGATCAGGAGGCCTTAGACTTAAGACCTAAGACCTAGCAGCTGAAGTGACCTATGAGCCATTAGCCTAGAACTAAAACCTGAACTAATTAGACCTAAGATCCAAACCTAAGGCCTTACACTGAGTCCAAAGTCCAAACGCCTTAGACTAGAATAATTCCTTAAACCTAAGATCTAACTCCTAAGACCCAAAGCTTTAGACTTAAGACCTAAAAACCTACAAGGGGGCCGCGATTCACAGCCCCCTATGAATTGAGCCAACATTAGGCAACGAGGTCTTTTTTCTTTGATTATGAAATCATGATCAGAAATGGTTATCAGATTCAGATTGAAGTATTTGAAGACCAACCTCCATCCATCTTACCCAAGACCTATGGCCCTACCGCATGGACTTCACCCAAGACCAAAGGCTATACACCGTGGTTTAGGCTTTAAGGTTCTTAGACCCAAGACCAAGGTTATAGAGTTAAGACCTGAAAACTTACAAGGGAGTCGCGATTCACGACCACCCTGAACGAAACACTGTGGTCTAGACCTATGGCCTTACACCATAGTCTAGGCTTTTAAGCTATTAGACCCAAGACCTAAGGCTCTACACCATGGTCTAGACCCAAGATCTAAGGCCTGCGGTCTAGGCTTTTAGGTTCTTAGCCCCAAGATCTAAGGACCGTGGTCTAGGAATTTAGGTTCTTAGCCCCAAGATCTAAGGCCCGTGGTCTAGCATTTGGGTTCTTAGCCCCTAGATCTAAGGCCCGTGGTATAGGCCTTTAGGTTCTTAGATCCAAGACCTAAGGCCCAACATCATGGTCTAGACCCTAAACATAAGGCCTGTGATCTAGGTCTCTAAGTTTTATCAAGACATAATACCTCACACCATTGTCTAGACCCAAGACCTAAGGCCTGTGGACTAGGCCTTTAGGTTCTTAGACCTAAGACCTCAGACCGTACACAATGGTCTAGACCCAAGACCTAAGGTCCGTGGATTAAGAATTTAGCTTCTTAGACCCAAGCCCTAAGATCCGTAGTCTAGGCTTTTAGGTTCTTAGACCTAAAATACGGCTCGTGGACTAGGCCTTTAGGTTCTTTGACCCAAGACCTAAGACCATGCACCGTGTTCTAATACTCGTTTTAAAGGCGGCCAGGCCTAAGGCCCTACCGCATGGGATAGACCCAACACCTAAGGATATACACCATGGTCTAGGCTTTTAAGTTCTTAGACCCAAGACCTGAGGCCGTAGAGTTAAGAACTGAAAACTTACAAAGAGGGTCGCGATTCACGACCCACCTGAACAGACACTGTGGTCAAAACATAAGACCTAAAGCCATACACCCTGGTCTAAGCTTTTATGCTCTTATACCCAAGACCTAAGACCCAACACCATGGTCTAGACCCAAGATCTAAGGCCTGTGGTCTTGGCCTTTAGGTTCTTAGCCCCAAGATCTAAGGCCCGTAGTCTAGGCATTTAGGTTCTCAGCCTCTAAATCTACGGCCCGTGGTCTAAGCCTTTAGGTTCTTAGATCCAAGACCGAAGACCCTACATCATGGTCTAGATCCTAAACGTAAGGCCTGTGATCTAGGTCTCTTAGACCCAAGACCTAAGGCCCTATCACATGGACTAGACCCAACACCTAAGGCTATACACCTTGGACTAGGCTTTTAAGTTCTTAGACCCAAGACCAGAGGCCATAGAGTTAAGACCTGAACACTTACAAGGGGGGTCGCGATTCACGACCCTCCCTGAACAGACACTGTGGTCTAGACCCAAGACCTAAGACCTTACACTGTGGTCTAGACTTTAAGGTTCTCAGACCCAAGACCTAAGGCCCTACACCATGGTCTAGTAACGGGTGAGTCGGTGGCGTAGTGGTTAGCGCGCCGGACTTCGGGACCGTGGCAGCGATGTCGTGGGTTCGAATCCGCGTTCTGCCAGTGACTTTTATCAGTACCTTTCAGCTTGTACTGAAGCGGCTCACCCCCTTACTTTGTCTAATACGATCCACGCACAGATCAATAGTCTATGTGGACGGGGCAAAGTAAGGCATAAAGAGGTCCGCCAACCTCTCTTTAAGAAAAAAAAAAATTCGTCTTAAACCGTGCGCAATTAATTGTGGTTGTTTCGGCTACAGCTAGAGGAAACTCGGCCTTTAAGTCCTTAGACATAAAACCTAAGGTCATTTTAAAAATCGTCGTGACGTTTATCAAAATCAATGTGTAAACGATGTTTTTAAAAATTAACGTGTACACATCGTTTTTGAAAATCGATCTGTAGACGATGTTTTTAAAAATCAACGTGTACACATCGTTTTTAAAAATCGATGTGTAGACGATGTTTTTAAAAATCAACGTGTACACAACGTTTTTGAAAATCGATGTGTAGACGATATTTTTTTTTAATTAACGTCTGCTAATGTTTTTTCAATTGGGTGATGAATGTGAAACTTAGTTCTCAGGTCTAAGAACATAAAACCAATTTTCCTCTAGGTATAGACGAAACAGTAATAACTGCACATGGATTAAGACAAGTACTGGACCACAGTCTATGCCCATAGGTCTTGGGGTCTGGACCGTGGTATAGAGCCTCAGGTCTTGGGTCTAAGAACTTAAAGGCCGACTTTCCTCTAGCTATGGATGAAACAACCACAATTGCGCACGGCTTAGGACAAGTATTAAACCATGATGTAAAAACCTAGTTCTCAGGTCTAAGAACATAAAAGGCCGATTTACCTCTAGGTAGAGACGAAACAGTAACAACTGCACACGGATTAAGACAAATACTGGACCACGGTGTATGGCCTTAGGTCTTGGGTCTAAACCAAGATGTAGGACCTTAGGTCTTGGGTCTAAAAACGTAAAGACCGACTTTAAGACGAGTAATAGACCATGGTGTAGGGTCTTAGATCTTGTGTCTAAGAAGTTAAAACCCGACTTTAAGACGAGTACTAGACCACGATGCGTTAAGGGTTGGGTCTAGACCATGGCGTAGGGCATTAGGTCTAGGGTCTAAGAGCTTAAGGACCGACTTTCCTCTAGCTGTAGATGAAAACCACAACTTGACACGGCTTAAAACAAGTGTTAGACCATGGTGTAAAAGCTTAGGTCTCAGGTCTAAGAACATAAAAGGCCACTTTCCCTCAAGGTATAGACGAAACAGTAATAACTGCAAACGGCTTAAGAAGAGTACTAGGCCACGGTGTAGGGACTTGGGTCTTGGGTCTAGGCCATGGTGTATGGTATGAGGTTTTAGGTCTAGATCGCCGTGTATGACCTTAGGTTTTATGTCTAAGGACTTAAAGGCCGAGTTTCCTCTAGCTGTAGCCGAAACAACCACAATTAATTGCGCACGGTTTAAGACGAATACTTTTTTTTTCTTAAAGAGAGGTTGGCGGACCTCTTTATGCCTTACTTTGCCCCGTCCACATAGACTATTGATCTGTGCGTGGATCGTATTAGACAAAGTAAGGGGGTGAGCCGCTTCAGTACAAGGTGAAAGGTACTGATAAAAGTCACTGGCAGAACGCGGATTCGAACCCACGACATCGCTGCCACGGTCCCGAAGTCCGGCGCGCTAACCACTACGCCACCGACTCACCCGTTACTAGACCATGGTGTAGGGCCTTAGGTCTTGGGTATACAGACCAAGGCGGAATTTGGGTCTAAAAACTTAGAACAAGGTGTATGGCCTTAGGTCTTGGGGATCTAAACCACGGTGGATTAGAAATTGGGTCTAAGGACTTAAACCATGGTGTATGGTCTCAGGGCTTGACGATCTAGACCATGCTGGTGGTTCTTAGGTCTTGATCCGAAGAACTTATAGCCCGACTTTTCTCTAGGTATGGATGAAACAAATACAACTGCACACGGTTGAAGCCGAGTACTAGACCGTGGTGTAAGGCCTTTAGTCTTAGGGTTTTGATAATGGTGTAAGACCTTAGGGCTTGGGTCTAGACCATAGTGTGGGTCCTTAGGTCTTGAGTCTAAGAACCTAATGGCCTAGTCCAAAGGCCTTAAGTCTTGGATCTAGACCATGGTGTAGGGCTTTAGGTCTTGTGTATAAGAACCTAAAAGCCTAGACCACCGACCGTTGGTCTTGGTTCTAGACCCTGGTGTAGGACCTTAGTCCTTGGGTATAAGAACCTAAAAGCCTAGACCACAGACCTTTGGTTTTGGTTCTAGACCCTGGTGTAGGGCCTTAGGTCTTGGGTATAAGTACTTAAAAGCCTAGACCACGGTGTATGGCCTTAGGTCTTGAGTCTAGCCCATGCGGACCGTTTTAGGTCTTTGGTCTAAGAGCTTAAAAGCCTAGGTCATGGTGTAGGCCCTTAGGTTTTGGGTCTAAGAACTTAAAAGCCTAGACCAGGGTGCATGGCCTTAGGTCTTGGAGTCTAAGTACTTAAAAGTATAGACCACGGTGTAGGGCCTTAGGACTTGGGTCTACACCACAGCGTCTGTTTAGGGGTCGTGAATCGCGACTGCCTTGTAATTTTTCAGGTCTTTACTTTATGGCCTCAGGTCTTGGGTCTAAGTGCTTAAAAGCGTAGACCACAATTTATGGCTTTAGGTCTTGAGTCTAGTCCAAGCGGAAAGCCTTAGGTCTTGGATCTAAGAGCTTAAAAGCCTAGCCCACGGTGTATGGCCTTACGTCTTGGGTCTGAGAACCTTAAAGTCTAGACCACAGTGTAAGGTCTTAGGTCTTGGGTCTAGACCACAGTGTCTGTTCAGGGAGGGTCGTGAATCGCGACCCCCCTTGTAAGTGTTCAGGTCTTAACTCTATGGCCTCTGGTCTTGGGTCTAAGAACTTAAGAGCCTAGTCCAAGGTGTATAGCCTTAGGTGTTGGGTCTAGTCCATGTGATAGGGCCTTAGGTCTTGGGTCTAAGAACTTAGAGACCTAGATCACAGGCCTTACGTTTAGGATCTAGACCATGATGTAGGGTCTTCGGTCTTGGATCTATGAACCTAAAGGCGTAGACCACGGGCCGTAGATTTAGAGGCTGAGAACCTAAATGCCTAGACTACGGGCCTTAGATCTTGGGGCTAAGAACCTAAAGGCCAAGACCACAGGCCTTAGATCTTGGGTCTAGACCATGGTGTTGGGTCTTAGGTCTTGGGTATAAGAGCATAAAAGCTTAGACCAGGGTGTATGGCTTTAGGTCTTATGTTTTGACCACAGTGTCTGTTCAGGTGGGTCGTGAATCGCGACCCTCTTTGTAAGTTTTCAGTTCTTAACTCTACGGCCTCATGTCTTGGGTCTAAGAACTTAAAAGCCTAGACCATGGTGTATATCCTTAGGTGTTGGGTCTATCCCATGCGGTAGGGCCTTAGGCCTGGCCGCCTTTAAAACGAGTATTAGAACACGGTGCATGGTCTTAGGTCTTGGGTCAAAGAACCTAAAGGCCTAGTCCACGAGCCGTATTTTAGGTCTAAGAACCTAAAAGCCTAGACTACGGATCTTAGGGCTTGGGTCTAAGAAGCTAAATTCTTAATCCACGGACCTTAGGTCTTGGGTCTAGACCATTGTGTACGGTCTGAGGTCTTAGGTCTAAGAACCTAAAGGCCTAGTCCACAGGCCTTAGGTCTTGGGTCTAGACAATGGTGTGAGGTATTATGTCTTGATAAAACTTAGAGACCTAGATCACAGGCCTTATGTTTAGGGTCTAGACCATGATGTTGGGCCTTAGGTCTTGGATCTAAGAACCTAAAGGCCTATACCACGGGCCTTAGATCTAGGGGCTAAGAACCCAAATGCTAGACCACGGGCCTTAGATCTTGGGGCTAAGAACCTAAATTCCTAGACCACGGTCCTTAGATCTTGGGGCTAAGAACCTAAAAGCCTAGACCGCAGGCCTTAGATCTTGGGTCTAGACCATGGTGTAGAGCCTTAGGTCTTGGGTCTAATAGCTTAAAAGCCTAGACTATGGTGTAAGGCCATAGGTCTAGACCACAGTGTTTCGTTCAGGGTGGTCGTGAATCGCGACTCCCTTGTAAGTTTTCAGGTCTTAACTCTATAACCTTGGTCTTGGGTCTAAGAACCTTAAAGCCTAAACCACGGTGTATAGCCTTTGGTCTTGGGTGAAGTCCATGCGGTAGGGCCATAGGTCTTGGGTAAGATGGATGGAGGTTGGTCTTCAAATACTTCAATCTGAATCTGATAACCATTTCTGATCATGATTTCATAATCAAAGAAAAAAGACCTCGTTGCCTAATGTTGGCTCAATTCATAGGGGGCTGTGAATCGCGGCCCCCTTGTAGGTTTTTAGGTCTTAAGTCTAAAGCTTTGGGTCTTAGGAGTTAGATCTTAGGTTTAAGGAATTATTCTAGTCTAAGGCGTCTGGACTTTGGACTCAGTGTAAGGCCTTAGGTTTGGATCTTAGGTCTAATTAGTTCAGGTTTTAGTTCTAGGCTAATGGCTCATAGGTCACTTCAGCTGCTAGGTCTTAGGTCTTAAGTCTAAGGCCTCCTGATCCTTTTCACAGGTCAAAGCCTTAGCTGCTGGGTTTTAGGGCTTTGGACTCAGGTGCAAGGTCTTAGGCTTACATCTTAGTCCCAACACATTAGGTCTAGGCTGTTGTCCAATAGGCCTTATTCACAGGTCAAATCCATAGCTGATGGGTTGTAGGGCTTTAGACTCGGGTGTAAGGCCTTAGGTTTAGATCATAGGTCCAACACATTGGGTCTAGGCTGTTGGCTTATAGGCCCTATTCACAGGTCGAATCCTTAGCTGCTTTGTTTTAGGGCTTTGGACTCAGTTGCAAGGCCTTAGGTTTACATCTTAGTCCCAACACATTAGGTTAAGCTGTCGGCTAATAGGCCCCATTCACAGGTCAAATCCTTAGCTGCTAGGTTTTAGGGCTTTGGACTCAGGTGCAAGGCCTTAGGTTTACATCTTAGTCCCAACACATTAGGTTTAGACTGTTGGCTAATAGGCCCTATTCACAGGCCAAATCCTTAGCTGCTAGTTTTAGGGCTTTGGGCATGGGTGTAAGGCCTTAGGTTTGGATCATAAATCCAACACATTAGGTTTAGGATGTTGGCTAATAGGCCCTATTCACAGGCCAAATCCTTAGCTGCTAGGTTTTAGGGCTTTGGACTCGGGTGTAAGGCCTTAGGTTTAGATCAAAGGTCCAACACATTAGGTCTATGCTGTTGGCTAATAGGCCCTATTCACAGGTCGAATCGTTAGCTGCTAGATTTTAGGGCTTTGGACTCAGGTGCAAGGCCTTAGGTTTACATCTTAGTGCCAACACATTAGGTGTGGGATGTTAGCTAATATGCCCTATTCACAGTTCAAATCCTTAGCTGCCAGGTTTTAGGGCTTTGGACTCAGGTGCAAGGCCTTATGTTTACATGTTAGTCCCAACACATTAGGTTTAGGCTGTTGGCTAATACCCCCCATTCACAGGCCAAATCCTTAGCTGCTAGGTTTTTGGGCTTTGCAGGATCATTTAAATACAATAGTCCCCACGCCGAACTATCCAAATACAATAGTCCCCACACCGGACTATCTAAATACAATAGTCCCCATGCCGGACTATCTAAATACAATAGTCCTTACGCGGGACCATC
>JAQYXR010001730.1:0-26601 GCA_030545055.2 Neoaliturus tenellus | reverse complement strand
TTACAAAATTATTTTTTTCTTGCACATATTGTTCCAATTATCTCCACATTTAAACTTCATGAGGAATTCTGTTGAATATTGAAGTGTCCACAGGTCCATACAAAATTGGTGCGTCCGGTTGTTTGTCCAAAGTGTCTGTTAAATAATCTTTAATAATTGAACTGGAGAATACTAGCTGTCTTAAATATCTTGTTATCGGTTCCGTTGCACATGTTTAAATAAAAAATTCTTCTCTGTTCAGTGAATTTTTATGTCATGTTTGGTTGTATCTCTAAATCTCATTTGATGTTCACCTCGGTGTTTAATAATATCAATTTCCAAGTCTGAATCCAATAGTCCTACTTTTGTTTTCCTGCCAAACATGTTGCTATTAAAGTAACATTCCAACAAATGGAGGTGTTTCATAAAAGATTCCCAAGCATTGGCTGTAAACAAAATCATTTTTGTTCCGTGAGTTAAAATTACTGTAGGTGAATAGTCGGTTGATTTCATAACTCCAATTAAAACACTTTTATCCAAACTTGAAGAGATTGGATAAAAAATTCGTAAAAATACCTCCATTAAAATATTTGGTGAAATATTTTCTTCACATTTCTCTTCCTCTTGGACAAATATTTCTTCTTTTTACCTTTTTCTTCTTCTTGATCTGCGCCGTGTTGCTGTTCATTCATGTCCAAAAATTCTGAAATTTCTTTCTCTATATCGCATTCCGTTGTACCACTAGTAGAAGCCATATTGAAGATGATGCTACCCATACGATGTCAGGCAACAAACTGATCAGGAGCGGTCTGTGCGCTCCCCTTTTATAATCGCGCCGGTGATTGAAATTTTACAAAAACGAGTTTTATAAAACATTTTTAACAATTCCTGTCAAAGGTGTGTAAGTGACAATTTTATCGTGTAAAATTAAACAATATGCTGTAGTATTTGCTGGTATCGCTTTGGCAAATTCCATTTCTATTTTTATATCCACACTTGATGACTTTACCGATTCATTTAGTTTAGAACAATCGATTACTACTATTGGGTAGTTATCTAAATATTTTTCTGGTAAAAGCAAAGGCGTATTTGTTTTACCGTAATATGAATTTTGAAATCTCGCATACATATCGTATAGTATGCTGAATTTTTTATCTGCAAACGATACATTTAAATTGTCATATGGGAAAAATTGTGAATTTAAATACACTTTAATATTTTTCAAATCACAATGATCAAATTGGCCCGCATGTTTAGTAATATCGTCTCTCCTAGCTGTTTGTAAACCAAATATAATATATCTGGCCCGTTCCACATAATTTGATGTTTTAACAGTCCAAGTGTGTCGATCCGTAGTAGGTAAACTGGGATGTTCATGAAATTCCCAACTTCTAAATGGAATAACAATATCACGATCAGCTTTTAATTTTCTTAATAGTAGCATTCGATGCTCGTCAGCTAATTTAACATGTGGAACTCTCCATACGATTTTGTCCAACGTTAATTTCCATTCTAAAGTCGCATCTGTTGTACCACTCGCAGCTTTAATAATATCTTTATCATTTAAAGATCTCAATAAAACTAATTCTTGTTTAACATTTAATATTATTTTCCTATAATCTTCAGCGAAACCAAGCAATAAACGTAATGGAATGTAGAAATCAAAGAATCCCTTTGAATTTGGGGTGATTGTATCAATTGTAGGTTCAACCCATCCGGCGGGTATTAATAAATTGGTATCAGTCGGTGATATAGATGTTAATCCTTTTAAAGTTGTTGCAATACCTACTTTTTTAGTGGAATCTACTGTAACACCTGATATTTCATATCTGATTTCATCAAACAAGAAAGCCATTGCGTTATTTATAAATGGAACTACTGTACCTACACTATTGTCCTTTTTTTGTTACTTTTCCTTCGATATACAAGTAACTTTCACATGGTAGTGTGTAAATGTCTTGATGTTGTATAGGAATACGAATTTCATCGTTATTGTTCAATTTTGATGAAGTGTAAGGGTTGTGGGTGTGATATTCTTTTTCCCATAGGGTTTCGTCGAATGTCGGACCCTGCGCTATATCCAGTATATCCATAATCGGTTAATTTTAAACCAATTTTTTCTAAGAAACGAATGTTCTCGCGTGTTAACTCCTCCACAGCTGAAGAGCTACTAATGCGGTTTCCCGTAGGTTGTCCACTTTTAAATGATAAACCCATGATTTTTGTATCAAAGTGTCGATTTTAAATGTAATCTAACTGTAATTGGCTCTTCTCGGAAATCTATCAAGTTACCGTCTTGATCCAATACGTTCAACACGATGTCTGAAATGAAAGTGGTGTTCAACGGCAGATATACTAGGTTTTGTGGCTTTTCAACAATTTTAAATCCTGGAGGTACACTCGGGTAAAAAGTATGTATTATATGAGTATTTGCTCCATCTCTGTAAGCTCCCTGTATAATGTTACAAGTTATATCTATACTATTAACTTTTAGTATAGTTACAGTTTGTTTACCGGAATGTGTTTGATTTGGTTCTAAAATTGGCTCATCTTTGGGAAATCCTAACAATTCACCGATTGAGTGTTCCTGAGTAAAATCTATATAATATTTGGAGTTAATTTCAGCTTTCATAGTATTGTTATTACCTTTTAATGTTATATTGTCTTTTCCCATTTTATTTTGCAAAAATTCATTAATATGATCAATTTCATAAGAACCTGTGGGTAAACTGCAAACTTCTAAGTCTGTAAACTTCCCACTGGCATCTTTTCCTTTATAATAATGCAATACGTTATTTTTATCTTCCGTAACATTGGGAATAGAGTTGTAAGTTGTAAAATCTAACAGTGCCGCCTCCCAAAATCTTCCTTTTTGCAAGAGTAACGCTGGGAAAAGGATACTTCGTAAAGTGGACGATTTTCCTGTTAATGATACCGTATAGGAAGACATCTCAATTGTGACTGATACTTTTAGCTAGGAATTCCAAACATAAATGGCCACATATTGAAGTATTATCAGGTTGTTCTCTTTTATAGTTGTAATATATGTTTTTAGCAGATTTAAAGTAATGCTCAAGTTCTTTAGGTGGTGGTAAATTGCCAAAACTATCAAAGTAATATATATATTATCACCTAATTTCTTATAACAAACCCAATGAGTGCCAGGACCTTCAGAATTATCTAAATTTACAATGCCTGTTTCGTTTTTCCACATTTTAACTGGTAAATCATCTTTCATAAAGACACCGCGAAAAAAGGTATTTTAAACATGAAATGTATTTAAATAATTCGATATTTGTTAACGCTTTATGTGGGATTATTAATTGATTTCTTTCATTTAATATGCACGATATGGTCTTAGGTATAGCCCTGCCCCGTTTTTTACCATTGACCATACTGTTGGTTTTTTGCTACCCTTTCTGGTGGAACGTCGTTTTCTTCTAATATTTCCTCCATGTTTCGTCTTAGTTAAACTTTTTTTACCCCAACTCCTCCTTTTTCCACCTCCTACTGCTGTTTTAGCCTTCATACCTGCTGTTACCGCTAAAGCCGCCGCTTTTTCTGCAATACTAGCGTCACTAGACTTTACTCGTTGCCAAGCTATATCCGCGAGCTTTTTATCAGCTATCGATCTATTTTTTGTATCGCTAAATGTGGAATATGCTATATCGTGTTCTTTACAAGCCTGATCTAACTTATTTATGCCTGGATCGCCTCTTTCCAGTCGTTTTTTCAATTTAGTTCCTGGTCCGCAATACTGATAACCTCCCGGTATGTGAAATTCGTATGGTAAAGCGTCTATTGCTCTATTTACAACAGATCCTACTGGAATTTGATTTAAAGCTTTACTTAACAGAGAAACCGCTGTGGACGTGATCCCACCTCCTTTCCTTACAGTGTCTCGATATGGACTGATGTACTGGAATGTCATTATTCTCCTTTTATAATCGAAATATACAACTTATGTGTTAACTCTATGACGAGTTGGACATAAATGAAGTTATTTATTTTGTTATTTAATTAAATATCAAAATCACCCCAATCTGATGATCTAAACTTTTGTGTATTAGGGTTGATAAAGTATTTGTTAACAATTTCCCGTTTAATCCAATTACCTCTCTCGGATTCGGCCAAAGGAAGATGACGTGTACGAGTTTCAACATAATTGTGTATATCAAATAAAGCATTTCCTAAAACTTTAACAAGAAAATTAACAGTGACTGCATTATCCACATATTCAGGGTCTTTAAGTTCTGTAATACGTTTATTATTACAAGTATATACTTTATAGTCCTTTAATGATGTTGTGATAGCCTGTCCTACAGTTGCAGCATCATTTGGATTAATTCCTTGTTTTAAATTGCCTATTATTTTATCTTTTGCATCAAAGATACTACCTTTTGGTTTATCTAATATCAAAGATTGACTAACTACAACACAATCAAAATCTTTGTCACCAGGAAATACATTACGTATCACTTTAAACTTACATACGTAAGGGTCATCATTATATGGATTGGAATTTATAGTTTGTGCTAAGATTGGAACATCGAAATAATCCGTACCAATACCTACTTTTGTTAATTTTACACCTTTGCAATCCCAAACATTGCCTTTTTGTTCAAGTAAAGTAAACTTTTCATTTCCTTGTGCAAACACATCCCCCTGTCGTGATACCACTTGGTCTTGTTTTACAAATCCAGTTGTTTCTTGTTTTAAGGTTTCCATCATTTGACCCACTGTTGCACCATCTGATGGTGCTGAACCATCTTTTACATTCGCCAAACAATTACCAAGACAATTGATAACTCCCACATCACGTGTGATACAATGATCTTTAATATATTTTAGATTTACAGCATCGTTTTCAGTTTTTGGATAACCTATATCGTTAATAACAAATTTATAAAAAGAAAATCCATCTTTTGTCTTTTCAGGTATTAAAGAATGTAAATAGCGTCTATTCACGCTGTCTTTTTCCTCTTTAGGATCATCTACGTTGGATATACGTTTATTGTTAGCACTATACGTTTTTCCATTGAATTTTAACGTATTTTTTAATTCAGATGACAAATAACCTTTGTTTATTGCATCACCGTTTTGATTTGGTTTACCAACGTTGATAATTCTATGATTTTCTGCATCATATGTGTTATTGTGTAGTCTTAATGTTGGTGATATTTTTTCCTTTACTATTTTTAAATTTACTGCATCGTTTTCGTCCGTGGGATCTTTTATGTTTTTTAACCTTTTATTACTAATATCATAATCTCCTTCAGGTGTTTGTGGTAAACCAGCACCTCTTTTTAAGTTATTCGCGTAATATAATCCATCCGAGGAATACCGTCCGAACTTGTCAACACTCATGGTGCAACTGAATAGCATTTTAGGGAGTAACGCATTTTTATGAGATTACCCCGCGGTTTCTAAGTTCATCCACTAAAGCTACCCATTCGTTTTCCAATCCAGTATGACCCGCTTCTTTGGCTTCATGTATTAGTTTCATTCTATCTACCAATTTATTGATATTATTGTAATAAATTACGTTTGTATTATATAGTTTCTTCATTAATCCTTTACCGGTGACTGATTTGCTTCTTTTTCTCGGTTCTGGGGAACTTAAATCTAAAGTGGATGCTACTAATCTTCTTTTTACAGGTTTTCTTCTTAAAATTGGTATTAATTTGGAAACAAAATCTTTATATTTTACAGATTTATTCCTATATATGGGTGCTTCAGGTAAATAATTTCTTCTATATGCATTAGTTTGTTCCAAAATTTTGCTATACACTTCCAAATCATCATTTTTTACCAATGCTTTTAAAGGTTTATTTTGAAATAATAATTCAAATAGTCCCCTTGTTCCCTTATATATTTGATCACCTACGTGAATATTATCATGTTCATCGACATCTAATTTGCTATTACCAATCATTACACCTTCTTTGGACATTCTTGCTCCATAACTGTGGTATTTTTTAGTAGAATCAGTTCCAATTAACAGTTTTAACAAGTATTTTCTTCCTAAAGGTCCTTTTGTATGAATATTTTCACCCAATAAGCTTACGTTTGATGGTTCTCCTTCTGTTTTTTCTTCTTCACTCGCTATAGATACTACTTCTTCTTCACTACCAGCATATACATCTTCTTTTTCTACCGTTGTATCACTAAATATGGAGGCTTCCGGGTCCTCATCGCTAATATCTTCTGATATTACACTTTCCCTTTCATATTGTGTTATCGGAGCAATAATATCACCTTGAAAAGAAGGTTTAGTCAATTTTTTGTTCAATTGTTTCAAAGGCTCTGTAATAGGTTTAAAAGTAGATTCAAGAAATTTCTCCCTTTCGCTAATACCTAACTTTAACGCTCTGTTTTTAGCCCGAATAGAATCACTAAGTGATTTAATTTCCTTTACTAACTTTTCCTCGTTAACCATGTTTGTAGCAAGACGTGCTGTACAAGAATGATTGTGTGATATAGTGGTTAGTGAATTAATATAAATTTATCGAAAACTATCCTGTATCGGCCGTTATTTAGTGGTTGTTCCTTCATAATTGTCAAAAATCCATAATTTGCAGCCCAAGCCTTACCACATATGTCTTTAAACCGTTCATATGACATATCCGCATTGACATAATCGTAATATATGTGTTTTAAGTTAGTTTCATCCTGTTTGAATACAATTAACACATTTGCGTTGTCTCTTATCAGTTGTTTTGGTTATTTTACTATAAGTCTGGCCTATGTAAATGCTATCTATATTGTTATGTCGCCCCATAGCGAAATAACTCTTGATAGTGTTTTGGTTTTCACAGGATACGTCATCAAATATAAAAACTGAAAATGGTTTAGCTTCATGCGGTTGCATTACGCTTTCACTTGCATCAAACTTGTAATATTTCACTTCTGGCACATTATTAAATATTTTTTCTAATAATTGGTATTTGGGTTGTTGTAATGATTTGGAAAAGACATACAAGTTATTGAAACGCAATCCTTTTGGGTTTGTAATCAAATTGAATACTACATTTGTTTTACCACAATTGGATGGACCGGTTACAAGACAACGCACCGTGTTTTGTAACAAAACACCATGTTTGCCGCTGATTAATTCCGAATTCTCCACCGTGAGTTCATCAATATTATTAATAGTAAAACTATCCTTTTGCTGTATTATCTCCATCTTTTGTAAAGGTTCAACCTAAAATGATGCTCCATCATTAAATGAGATCATTTTTAGGTATCCAAGAATCTTCACTCTTATTAAATCCTAACCATCGCACTTTAACTTTATCTTTTTTCCGTTGCAACACCTTTTCAACGAGATATACATCACCTACTGTGGATTTTAACATTTCATGTCCATAAAACCCTCCTTCGAGCAATTGTCCTTTATTATCTTTTAAAATGTAAGTTTCCGGTACTGTAGGTTGCACCTTAAATACGGTAAAAACCTCATTTGTCCAATTTGGCAGATATCTTTTACTAAATACACCTTTGTATTTGCTTATTCGCACTTTATCACCAACATTAAACGTTTTAGGCTTTAGATTTCAACTTTTGGTTTAGTATTCATTTTTATACGTTTTAATACGAGTTTTTCATTTTTACTAGTCACCTGGTTTGGTTTCATACCAATTGTTCTATGGAACTTGTTATTGTAATCTTTTATTAGTTTTGGTAACATATCAATCCATACGTGCGATCCTCTGTTCGAAAACATCTTGTACATCGCACCTTTTAAAGTTCGATTAAATCTTTCTATGATTGATGCTTTTACCTCTGAATTAGTCGAATAATGGTTTATGTCGTGTTTTTTCATTAAATTTGAAAATTCTTTATTGAAATATTCTTTGCCATCATCTGTTTGTAAATGTTTTATGGTATTTTTGTCTCTCTGTATCGCAGTTTCCATGGCTTTTGTTACACTCTTGCCGGTTTTATCTTTTAGCGGTAAAGCATCTGCCATTTTTGTAAAACAATTGATAATAGTCAATATATATTTAAATCCTTTATTTTGTTTACTATAAGGAATCATTTCGATTAAATCAGCTTGATATAGATCATTCATTCCTTTTATAACAGTATTTCTTCGGGGAAATTTTCTCCTAGCCGGTTTATGAAGTTCATGAACAATTTTTTGTTTCAAATCCATAATTTTATCCTTCCTCATTCATGGGTGAAGTAAAAATAAATTTTTTATTACATTATACCCATTTTTAACTGGGTCAAGGTCATTCAAATTGATGTAAAAAAATGGGGAACACGGCGTTGAACTTGCCGTGTTCCCCATTTTTTTACGGAAGGAAATGGAATTTAGGTCGAAGAAGGACGAAGAAGGACGAAGAATAGGTTAGTTGTTGATAGGGTTGAGAGAGTAGTGGCCAAAAGGAAGAGTGTTGATTTTATCATCCATAATGTGTCTTTTGTCATCCTTGTTCGAGAGTGCTTTCTTAACTTCTGTTACACTATACACTTGATGTCTTTCACTTCTAATTGTGTTAAATTTTGCTGTCAAGGTGTTGTCTTCAAATAAACAGTTTTTGTAGTGTTCAAAGTTTACATTTTTCTTCAGGTAATTTGTCTTCACACCTTTTGCTTTTTTGGTGGTTGATGTTTCTTCTTGTTGTCCTTTATATACTTTAAAAGAATATAATTTTGACATTAGTGCAACAATTTCTTCCATGCTTGCTCCATTGCATTCATCTTTGAATTTGCCTAAAACTTTCTTATTATTTTCATTCAAGTTCGGGTGATTTCTTGGGTAGTCGGAAAAGTCAAAATCATTTTTGTGTCTGAACGTTCGAAGGTCTTCATACATATCTTGCGTCTTGATCCAATAAATCAGTGCATCCGTGTCCATGTAGGCTATTCCAATATTTTCTCTTCCATAATGTTGTACCATTTTATTGTAGTGAAAGTCGTACATATTGGTTTTTGAAATATCCAATATACACATTCCTGCATACAACGGTCTATCCATAACAATTTTGGTTTTCTACATGCTGACGGCTACGAGGTTTTCATTTATTATCATTGTCGATCCAAAGTTTGGTTTCTGCACAAGTTTTTCCAATTTTGCAGGGTCAGAAACTAATTTTACAATCTTGTGTTTCCTTTTGTTTTCCAATGTTTTTCCAAATATGGCATTATTCATCAATTTAAAAAAGTCTTTTTGAAATGCCGATGTCGCTCTTGTTCTTCTGGCGGTGTTACCATCGATGTAAGATTTTAGCCAGCATGATTGAGAGAATTGTAATACTCGTTGAATTTTTGTTATTTTCAGTCCTAACTCCAACGCTTGTTGTACAACCCAATAGTGCGCCACATAACGATTTTTGTTGTTTAATGTCATCATTAATTTGGGCCATCTTCCCGTCGGTGATACTTCAGTTTTAGCCAACAGCGGCAAGTCATAATGATGATCATGGAGTGTTTCCGGGTATTCAACATCGCAATCTAAAATATATCCGGTGTCACCTTCTTTGGGAATATCCATAATATTTCCAATTGAATCAGGGTCTACCCATTGAAAGTCGCCATACGGAAGGGGTTTGGACATCGCCCAACCGTATAAATTATTGGAATCAAAATATCCAAGAAAAATCGAATCTTTAGTCTCATCATAGTTTGGTAGAAATTTATTATTAGCTTTGACATGTCTTGTAACGGCCTGGGTTAATCCACCGCGTACACCCGATTCAATCATCAAAACCATATCGATGTCGGTTAATAGTTCCAACTTGCACTTGGTGGATTTTAGCATGGCCTGCCATGTTAAGCCGGGAGATGTAAACGAATGAAGGGGGTCCAGTCCATAGGCGTCGAAACAAGTGTTGCGAAATTCTTCCATTATGTCGCAGAGAAGTGTCACATCCAGTTTCATGTAAAAATCAGAATATTCACCAAGATTTTGCATGCCTAATTCATTCCACACATTGCAGGCATGTTCGTAGTCTTCGTTAGTGATTTCACATCCAGTCAATTTACTGGTGAATGCTTCCCTCGGCGGTAGTCTTCTTTCTTCGTAACGTTCCGGGCTGTCGATGTAGTCATAGGGGAACACCCCTTTCCGTAGAACCAAATTCATCTTGTCCTGCGGAACAATTTTACTTGTTTCCCTTAGATCGTGTCTCCTTAGGTTATCAGTCAGTTTACTTAGACTAGAAGGCATAAATCTGAATGAATCAACAAATCGGAGTTTAATTTTTTTATTTACAGTTTTTGAAAAACTAATAAATTTTTCTGTCGTTTCTGCCAATACCTCTATTTTCCCATCATCTCTACCTAATTCAGGTATGATGAAATGTGAATCGTACCCGCTAAGGTTGTGTAAGACCACTGGAATAAATTTTGGTAACTTGTAATTTACATTGCATCTATTACACGCTGCACCTCTGTACTGTCCAGTCAAATGATCGTGGTCTTTAACTTTATGGTTGTCATCTGTAAACTGGTTCTTGCACAAATAACAAATTCTTGCCAAATCATGTTGTTCCTCCTCTTCGTAATCCAATGCTGTCATCGGTACAATATTGTCAAACATAGCTTGCACTTTCAAAGCAATCTCATATAATTTGTCAAGAAAAATCTTTGGTGCGTTTTCAACTCGGTATAATACAGGTGTTGATGAAAGTCCATAATCTTGTAAATGTTCCTCAGTCAAGGTAGATTTTACAATTAAACAAAAACTGTTAGGTTTATGGAGCTGATATTTGGTCCTACTGGTAACTTCCCCTTCTAGATGTTCTTGGGGTACCAGTGTGGACTCAAAGTCTGCATAAATTACAAATGGTACCCTATATTGATGGCTAATCTTTTCAAATTTTACTATTGAACGATTGGCAGAAGGTAAACTAACTTTTACTTCATAATTTTCATTACAAAGCCTCTGGTGTTCAAGTAGCCATTGAGCACCACCTCTTCTTAAATCACTATTTACAAAACAGAAGCAACGCTTACAAACTGTAATTTTATGCTCGTTTTTTGTTAGTTGTGCAACTACAAGTCTTTCAAAGTCTTTTATATATACATAGTGGGAGATTTCCCCTTTCGTAATTAACAATAAATCAGTGTGACTCCTTAATTCTGTTTTTACAACCTTAATTGGATACACCGTGTTAGAATCATCCAAACCAAAAATATTTACACTAACACCGGGATTCTTCTTTTCAAATTTACAAACATCTTTAATATTTACAGGGTATGACATTCCTTGAAAATTATATCTATTATTTATATTTACATAATGTCCACTTACTCTCCAAGGATTCTGTGTAGGCAAAATATATTTACATAACATAGCATACTTAAAACATTCATTATCTACATTCTGTACATTTATACATGCTTTAGTTTTCTCAATGGCTTTTGGTAGAGGGATGTAGCTGCTTCCTCTCATACCAAAACCATGTTTGTGGACCCTCACATCGAGACCGTATATAGAGGTCAAACTCCATCCGGAGCCTCTACCTTGGTGTTCTTGTAGTTTAATTAATAATTCTTCTACACACTCATCAATAATATTTGTAACATTTGATGCGTACATGACAGTGCGGTTTTTGGTTATAAAGCCTCTTAAACTGGTTTCACCATCAGTGTTTGTAAAAGTGGCATCCAAAACTAATCCAAATTTAATAAAATTTAGTCTGATCAATTCTTGTTGTAGTGTTTGTTCAATTAGTAATTTTGCCTGTGCTAAGAAATTGTCCAATTCCAGTTGCAAATTATTTATTTTAAAGTGAACTACCTTCTGTCCAGGCAGAGCTGTAGTTCGTAGCTGAGTTGTTCCATTTCCTTCGGTGTCCGAGTCTAATTCCAGGTCCGAGTTCAATTCCAGGTCCTCCCGTGCCATAGTTCTTCCAACTCCTGATGTTCCAGCGCCTCCAAACTGTATGACACTGGGTCGTCTCCTTTGCATCATTTGAAGCTCGCTCTCCCAGTAGTCCAGCCTTCGATGGTGTTCGGCTAAAAATTGGTCAAGCGAGTCCAAATCGTGTTCACTTACTTGCACATTCCCCTCTTCTTCATGCAATTCCATATGGATTTGCAAAATAAGTTCATCTGGGAAAAATTCCCCACAAATATGGCAAAGAAGCATTTTTAACACTTTTTACCACGAGTGTCTTTAGATGTTAACTTCACAAAAGTTCACCAAAGAATGAGAGACGCTCTTGACCGATCTCCTTTTATAGCGGGTGGTGGGGGGTGATCTTTGGGAAAGACCCGTTCTGCGCATGCGCAGAACGAATCTGCACATGCGCAGAACAAAATGTAATATATTTATTTAAAATTTGCTATTTAGGACAAATATATAGGTCAAGGCCACCTTAAATCTGGTAAAAAGAGGGAACACTGGATAAGAGATGGTAGTAAGATCGACTTTCTAACAAATACTTTCAATAATATATTAACAGGTGCAAAAGTTAAATATTTTTATTTTTTACCGTCCAATTTGTTCAAAATTAAAACTTAAATATATTTGTTTGAGCAAATGCTTTTGGCACACTTACCACACGCCAAAACTCAAAAAATGTACAGAATTAAGTCTGATCTCGCGGGGAAATACTGATGTGCTACCTAACATTGGTCATATGACTCGAATAAGAATTGGTGATATATAACATATTGAAAAATTTTTATGTTGTATAAATCACCAATACTATGTGATTCAGACAACCAATGTGAGGTGGTTACATAGTATTTCCCGATAGATCAGCTTAATCCTGTATTTTATATGAGTCTTAACGTGTAGGAAGTCTGGCAAAAACATTTGACCAAAACAAAATATATTCAAAATTTTAATCTTAAACAAACTAGCTAGTATAAAAAATATAAAATATTTCCTAACCATTGACAACCTGTTAACATATTGCGGTGTTAAAGTATTTGCTATTGAGTCAATCTTACCATCACCTCCGATCCAGCGTTCCCTCTTTCTTACCAAATGAGACTGAGGCTTGACTACCCGTATATATAACGTTTCTCCCACCACTAATGCTCTCCCCCACCACAATCAATTCACAAAAGTGGGTCAATTCCATCGGAAATTATTATTTTGAGCGGGGGATAGAGCATCTGCTGCCCTATCTCCCGCTCATATTTTTTTTTTTTTCTTATTTTTTACAGTTTTATTATTTTTTTTTTGGATTTTTCTAAAATGCGAAACAAACAAGTTCCTAAAAAATTTCAAAGTTCAGATCTTTACAATTTATATTTAAGGTAGCACTAAAACGGTGCTACCTATATTTTGAAATAATTACAAATATTTTTTTTCCATCCTAAAAATTTCACAGTTTAATACTTTTAAATATATTTGTTTCATCAGATGCTTTTAGACACACTTACCACATGACAACAATCAAAAAATGTACAGAATTAAGACTATTTCCACGGAAAAATACTAAAGTGTTACCTGCATATTCAATTTAGCTCAAAAACAATATAGAATTAATACCAGCATAAAAAATTTCAAAATTTAGATCTTTTAAATTTATATTTAAGGTAGCACTAAAACGGTGCTACCTATATATTTTTTTTTTTTTTAAATAATTACAAATACTTTTTCCATCCTTAAAATTCCAAAGTTTAAAACTTGTCAGAGACAAACAAACTGAAACAATTTTTTTTTTCTAATCTAACCATTACTAAAATACATACATGACACCACTGTGCAAAATATTACCTTTATACTTATGCTACATCTACAACAGTGGAACATCCATGTCAACCCATTGGCGGCTCGAAAGAGAATGAGTTGAGTCAAACTTGCTTCAGAGGTACCTCAGTGGTAGACTGGTGGGGGAACAGTATGCCACTACTATTTTTTAACTTGTTGTAGGAGTAACAATTTCACACTACTGGCTTGGCAGCTCCACCTCCCGGGGGGGGGGCGCAGTTTTCGTCCGGAGCAAAATATTTTTGGTCAAGGTCAAAATCCTAAAAAAAAAAAAATGGGGGGGGTCACCTACCCCTAGGACTTTAACTCTTGGATACCTGCTACCCTTACTCATGTGTCAATATCAAATAATATTTTGTTCAACCACAGTTTGGACAGCCAACACTTAGTCGCATCTCGCTCTAAGTCCTGAGGAGTCTTCAGAACTCAAGCAAAAATCCGCCTAAGTCATGGCTGACCTACATATCGTGTGGAACAAAATATTATTTTATTCACACACTAATATGGGTCAAGGTCATCCAAAAGTTAAAAAAGAAATCCCCCCGATGCCTAAGACCGCCGGCGGTCAGAGGCATCGGGGGGATCTCAACATTTAGGGGGAGGTGATTTATTAAAAAATTATTTATTTAATTTTGAGTTTCCTTAAGGGAAACATGCTACAATAATTTTGAAGAGCCCATGCTAACCATGACCGAGGAGCTATCATGACCAAGCCTGCTGGTTCAAATGCGCCTAACCGACCGGCCACAAATAGCTCCGGCACCTCGTGCTGAAGGATGCCAACCACCCGTATGTAGCCAGTGACGAGTGATGAGGTCCAGCAGCGCCGCTGGCCGATGGCCTAACGGTGGATCCCCAGGGACCTACCCCCAGGCTCGTTAGGTGCCATGCTATTGTTGGTAACAAATAATTCTTGAGGTTCTGAACCTCGAAAAATTTTTATTTTACAGAGACTGTTAAGTCTCAAAAGCCTAACACTTAAACTGCCAATTTACGGAGGAGTACCTCCAAGATGCGAATTTAGAAAAATTTCTACTTGGGAACAACCTGTGAAGATTAGTACAAAGAAATATTTTTCAACACACAACACTTAGACTAAATAAATCCAACACCAAGACCTAGCAGAAGCAGCAAGCGCAAAATAAAATATTTTCTAAAACTACACATGCCATGCCTTAGACTAAAAGAATTCCCAATATAATGCGGCGCCAACATTACATTGCGAATCCTGTAGGGCAGAGCTTCAACCACTCAGCTGAAGTGTTTGAAAGCAACTGCAAAGAAGCTAAGCCTCAGAGAATCGAAGCTAGGCCGGTCAGGACCGGTGGAACCGGACCTGGTTACGTAAACAGCCAGACCTCGACACGTACTTGTTTGCGGCATTGGACAATCTCCAAGAGCCACACCTGAATACATTACTAACCGGATCTCATTATACAACACATGTCACCGGTTAAGTGCCAATAGCGCCTCAAGGTATGGCAATGCCTCGGGCTATGACACCTCCTCCTCCCCCGGGGGGGGCTCACTTCTCATCCGGAGCCGAGGGGGGGGGGGGTCTTGGGACTTAGAATATTTTCAGTCCAAGTCAGGTGTACTATAGAATAATATTTTAGCTTGCCGGATTCAGCACAGCCGGCAGAGACAGTTACATAATGCTTATATAACAGACTGGTTTCTCGGCCAACTGGCCAAATGTAGCTCAACAGAAAGTAAGTCAGTTTATTGCAAGCCAACAAACACGCCACACCTCGCCGCCGCGGGACTTTTCTGTGAGTAAATTTTTATTTTTCCTTCTTATTAAACTTAGCAAAACAGAACCTAGCCTGTTATGCACGAAATTAATTTTTGTTACACTGCTACACTTACGTTTACTTAACAAATTATTTTCCACTCCTTATTTAATATTTTATTCCTTACTTGTTAAGACTTAGAAACTGAAATGCTGGAAGACTGTTTCATACAAAATTAATTTTTATTTAGCTATACAGGTCTCCTAATATTTTCCTACACTTGTATTTTGCAGGTGTGGCTAAATATTTTTCTCTCACAATTTAATTTTATTCCACACAAGTGGATTTTGAACTTTACTACAAAACTGATCCATGCTCGTCTCCTACAAAATTATTTTTCATTTGGCTCTACCTCTTTTAGTCTTACATTAAGTATTTCTTGGAGTTAAATTTTACACAAGTCTCTCGGTTAATTTTTCTGCACAGTACGTGTTACTCCTTGGACAGTTCCCAGCAAACTGTTTCTACACTTGCCAACAACAGTCCGCATTACCCCCTCCACTACTCATTCCCCCACTATAGCCCTGTTCCCCCACTACTTCCAGCTAAGGAGCAACACTTGACTGAGTGTTTCAGTTATATCCAAACCTTACTGTGACACACATCTATGGCTGAAACTTTGCGAGAAAAATTATTAAGAGTAAAATTTTTGCTGGCCAAGCAAAATAATTATGTTAAGGTGTTCAAGACTTCCACTTTAACAAAAATGAAACGTTGCTTAAAAAATAATCCAAAATTTTACTCAAGGGACACAAATATCACTATGGATGATAAAATGTTTCAGAAACTTTTAGACGAGCTAACTTTTGCCAGTAAGGTTACGTTGGTAACTCCAACTCCCAACCAAGTTCCAAAATCACCTAAGAAAGAATAAAAAATAAATATTTCTCAGAAAATATTTCCAATCCGACTTACGGAGGTCCGGTAAGGGACAGACTCGGATGAGTTGTTGCAAAAATTTTAATTTTTCTTCCTTCTGACCACTATACCCCTACCACCTCCTTATCCCCACCACTAGGCCGGGTACCTGGGGAACCGCCTGCGCTCAAGTCAGTTTCCCTTCGGACACGGTGCTGTTCGGATCGCGTGTCGTTTGTCGAACTGTCGGATGTTTGAAGAAATTATTCTTCGGCTCTCAGTCTTGGTGGGTAAGTCAAATATAAAAAATATTTTTTTTTTATTTGCTGGTTCTGGGTTGAGGTCAATAATCTCTGACGGTTATATTAGGTCTAGAGTCTAATCGCTAGGGAATAAAAAATTATTTTTTTTTTGCACTTTTGTGATTCCTCGAGAAATTTCAATTTCTCGCCATGTTTTGAGGAATCACAAAAGTGCAAAAAAAATTGTTTTTTGTACTCTTACGTGACCTTGACCTAATTAACGTCAGTGACGTCATCATGATGACGTCAGCGGTAATGACGTCACCATGACGTCATAGGTGTGACGTCATATGACGTCATATGACGTCATTGGTGCCGTCATTCGTGACGTCATTGAAGACGTCATCACTGCTGACGTCATCGTGATGACGTCATGAGCCAGAACCGGCAATTTGCCACTACTCATATATGAGCTGTCAAATATGAGCTACTAAATAAGAGCTGTAAAAATAATCAATTTGTTTCAGCTCATATTTTCAAAATGGCTGCTGTTTTAAAATCTTTAACCTTAAATTGCATAAAATCTACATGGGGTAGCAAAGTTAACGTGCTTATGTACTCTTTAGAAAAATGTAATTTAAAATCCAACGGTATAAAATTATGAAAATCGGTACATAAATAAGTGAGATAGAACGATTTTAATAAAAGTAGTCACGCATCTGAGCGTTTTGCCGCGCGAAAAGCACTGCCGTGTCACCAGCTCAACAATGGATGACATACCAAAACTACTCCGGGAAGCGGTACGACCGTGACTAGCCTCAGTAAAATTGCTCTATCTTGCTTATTTATTAACCGATTTCCATAATCTTACATCGTTGGAGTCTAAATTAAATTACCTAAAATTTCATGAGGACGTAAACATTTCTGACTTATGTAGTTTTTATGTGATATAAGGTTAAAGATTCCAAACACCCAAGATTTTCAAAATATTAATTGTAACAAATTATTATTTTCTTCAATTAGACTTTTGTCTCAAACAGTTGTATACCAAGCTTTAACTTATTACAACAAACCGTTCTTAAATTAAAAAATTATTCTAAAAAATACAAATGGCTTCTGTACGGTTAACTTTGGAGTTTTGGAAAGGTCAGGAATAATACCTAAAGAGGTCGGTAGAGTGTTCAGGGACACCCTGTATATCTTGGCTGTACCAGTGGTTTGTGCACAGAGAGGATTTGTATAGATGATGTACACCCCCCCCCCCCCCCCAACTGACTGTTAACCTCCGACTTGTATATCAACTCAACAAGAACTTTGACGTCATGCTTTACTACTGAATGCCGATTGTGACATATTTTGGCTATACTAGTGTTTTTTGCACCCTTCTGCTTTCTAAATACAAATGTTTCGAGTTTATAATATTAAAATACTACTATCATATATACACCCTACACCCAGTAAGGTTGGTTTTTATGTATGTTTAGCTCAAATATAGCTCCATCGATTTTCTTCCAACTTCCACTAGGAATTTTTGTGTGTTTGAAAAAAGAATATTACCACAAAAAAGTTGTCGGTACGAATTAGTTTACCGGGAAAGTTTTTTTAAACATCACTTAGAACTAATTATTTAAATTACTACATACTGGATTGAACGTCAAAATATTTCTAAACCAAACTGTGTGAGATTTTTTCTTTATAAATTAAGATTTTATTGATTATAACTTTGAAAAATGTTCTCTAAAATTGTATATATCTCTTAACGTAGTTTTACTTAAAGTCAATACCATTTTTTGATGTTTCACAAAAATTTAGATTATTTTATCTTCAGGATCATTCATTTAGTTTACTGTGCTGCACCAAATATTTTAATGTAATTTTGGAAACCATAATAGTTATATTCTAGATACTATTATTGATACTGTTATTGATCATATTAATATGGTGCGAAGAAAGAGATGCTGTGAAATCAACTGTTCTTATGAAACTGTTCCAAAAGATCGTTTCATGAGTTTTATAATTAACTTAAAATTGTATTTTACGAATCATTCTTGACAAATACATCCAGTAGTAAAAGATATACGGGAAAAATCTAAATTTTTCAATTAATATATAAAATATATTGCACATCTGCGGAGTGAATAAAAAATATAAAAGTATATAATAAATGTGGCCCAGTGAAAATTTGGTGATTTACTCCAACAAACGCAAAAAATTTTAAAAACCCAATATAATAGAGTTTCCTGACAACTAATTTTCCTCAAGACAGTTCCAGAAGTGTAATGTAACCTCGACAGCCTCTCAGCGCATAGCTTGTACTTGGCTTGTTGCCTCAAGTTAGTGTATGTTCTGAGATTAACCTCGATACAGTTCCCAGAAGTGTACCTGTAACCTCGTCAGCCTCTCAGCGCATAGCTTGTACTTGGCTTGTTGCCTCAAGATAGTGTATGTTCTGAGATTAACCTCGATACAGTTCCCAGAAGTGTACCTGTAACCTCGTCAGCCTCTCAACGCATAGCTTGTACTTGGCTTGTTGCCGCAAGATAGTGTATGTCCTGAGATTAACCTCGAGACAGTTCCCAGAAGTGTACCTGTAACCTCGTCGGCCACTCAGCGCATAGCTTGTAGTTGGCTTGTTGCCTCAAGATAGTGTGTATGTCCTGAGATTTACCTCGAGACAGTTCCCAGAAGTGTACCTGTAACCTCGTCAGCCTCTCAGCGCATAGCTTGTACTTGGCTTGTTGCCTCAAGTTAGTGTATGTCCTGAGATTAACCTCGAGACAGTTCCCAGAAGTGTACTGTAACCTCGTCAGCCTCTCAGCGCATAGCTTGTACTTGGCTTGTTGCCTCAAGATCGTGTATGTCCTGAGATTTACCTCGAGACAGTTCCCAGAAGTGTACCTGTAACCTCGTCAGCCTCTCAGCGCATAGCTTGTACTTGGCTTGTTGCCTCAAGATCGTGTATGTCCTGAGATTTACCTCGAGACAGTTCCCAGAAGTGTACCTGTAACCTCGTCAGCCTCTCAGCGCATAGCTTGTACTTGGCTTGTTGCCTCAAGATAGTGTATGTCCTGAGAATTAACCTCGAGACAGTTCCCAGAAGTGTACCTGTAACCTCGTCAGCCTCTCAGCGCATAGCTTGTACTTGGCTTGTTGCCTCAAGATAGTGTATGTCCTGAGATTAACCTCGAGACAGTTCCCAGAAGTGTACCTGTAACCTCGTCAGCCTCTCAGCACATAGCTTGTACTTGGCTTGTTGCCTCAAGATCGTGTATGTCCTGAGATTTACCTCGAGACAGTTCCCAGAAGTGTATCTGTAACCTCGTCAGCCTCTCAGCGCATAGCTTGTACTTGGCTTGTTGCCTCAAGATAGTGTATGTCCTGAGATTAACCTCGAGACAGTTCCCAGAAGTGTACCTGTAACCTCGTCAGCCTCTCAGCGCATAGCTTGTACTTGGCTTGTTGCCTCAAGATCGTGTATGTCCTGAGATTTACCTCGAGACAGTTCCCAGAAGTGTAATGTAACCTCGTCAGCCTCTCAGCGCATAGCTTGTACTTGGCTTGTTGCCGCAAGATAGTAATTGTCCTGAGATTTACCTCGAGACAGTTCCCAGAAGTGTACCTGTAACCTCGTCAGCCTCTCAGCGCATAGCTTGTACTTGGCTTGTTGCCTCAAGATCGTGTATGTCCTGAGATTTACCTCGAGACCGTTCCCAGAAGTGTACCTGTAACCTCGTCAGCCTCTCAGCGCATAGCTTGTACTTGGCTTGTTACCGCAAGATAGTAATTGTCCTGAGATTTACCTCGAGACAGTTCCCAGAAGTGTACCTGTAACCTCGACAGCCACTCAGCGCATAGCTTGTACTTGGCTTGTTGCCTCAAGTTAGTGTATGTTCTGAGATTAACCTCGAGACAGTTCCCAGAAGTGTACCTGTAACCTCGCCAGCCTCTCAGCGCATAGCTTGTACTTGGCTTGTTGCCTCAAGATAGTAATTGTCTTGAGATTTACCTCGAGACAGTTCCCAGAAGTGTACCTGTAACCTCGTCAGCCTCTCAGCAGCATAGCTTGTACTTGGCTTGTTGCCTCAAGATCGTGTATGTCCTGAGCATTTACCTCGAGACAGTTCCCAGAAGTGTACCTGTAACCTCGTCAGCCTCTCAGCGCATAGCTTGTACTTGGCTTGTTGCCTCAAGATAGTGTATGTCCGAGATTAACCTCGAGACAGTTCCCAGAAGTGTACCTGTAACCTCGTCAGCCTCTCAGCGCATAGCTTGTACTTGGCTTGTTGCCTCAAGATCGTGTATGTCCTGAGATTTACCTCGAGACAGTTCCCAGAAGTGTACCTGTAACCTCGTCAGCCTCTCAGCGCATAGCTTGTACTTGGCTTGTTGTCTCAAGATCGTGTATGTCCTGAGATTTACCTCGAGACAGTTCCCAGAAGTGTACCTGTAACCTCGTCAGCCTCTCAGCGCATAGCTTGTACTTGGCTTGTTGCCTCAAGATCGTGTATGTCCTGAGATTTACCTCGAGACAGTTCCCAGAAGTGTACCTGTAACCTCGTCAGCCTCTCAGCGCATAGCTTGTACTTGGCTTGTTGCCTCAAGATAGTAATTGTCTTGAGATTTACCTCGAGACAGTTCCCAGAAGTGTACCTGTAACCTCGTCAGCCTCTCAGCGCATAGCTTGTACTTGGCTTGTTGCCTCAAGATAGTGTATGTCCTGAGATTTACCTTGAGACAGTTCCCAGAAGTGTACCTGTAACCTCGTCAGCCTCTCAGCGCATAGCTTGTACTTGGCTTGTTGCCGCAAGATAGTAATGGTCCTGAGATTTACTCGAGACAGTTCCCAGAAGTGTACCTGTAACCTCGTCAGCCTCTCAGCGCATAGCTTGTACTTGGCTTGTTGCCTCAAGATAGTAATTGTCTTGAGATTTACCTCGAGACAGTTCCCAGAAGTGTACCTGTAACCTCGTCAGCCTCTCAGCGCATAGCTTGTACTTGGCTTGTTGCCTCAAGATCGTGTATGTCCTGAGATTTACCTCGATACAGTTCCCAGAAGTGTACCTGTAACCTCGACAGCCTCTCAGCGCATAGCTTGTACTTGGCTTGTTGCCGCAAGATAGTAATTGTCCTGAGATTTACCTCGAGACAGTTCCCAGAAGTGTACCTGTAACCTCGTCAGCCTCTCAGCGCATAGCTTGTACTTGGCTTGTTGCCTCAAGATCGTGTATGTCGTGAGATTTACCTCGAGACAGTTCCCAGAAGTATACCTGTAACCTCGACAGCCTCTCAGCGCATAGCTTGTACTTGGCTTGTTGCCTCAAGTTAGTGTATGTTCTGAGATTAACCTCGAAACAGTTCCCAGAAGTGTATCTGTAACCTCGTCAGCCTCTCAGCGCCATAGCTTGTACTTGGCTTGTTGCCTCAAGACAGTAATTGTCTTGATATTTACCTCGAGACAGTTCCCAGAAGTGTACCTGTAACCTCGTCAGCCTCTCAGCGCATAGCTTTGTACTTGGCTTGTTGCCGCAAGATAGTAATTGTCCTGAGATTTACCTCGAGACAGTTCCCAGAAGTGTACCTGTAACCTCGTCAGCCTCTTAGCGCATAGCTTGTACTTGGCTTGTTGCCGCAAGATAGTAATTGTCCTGAGATTTACCTCGAGACAGTTCCCAGAAGTGTACCTGTAACCTCGTCAGCCTCTCAGCGCATAGCTTGTACTTGGCTTGTTGCCTCAAGATAGTAATTGTCTTGATATTTACCTCGAGACAGTTCCCAGAAGTGTACCTGTAACCTCGTCAGCCTCTCAGCGCATAGCTTGTACTTGGCTTGTTGCCTCAAGATAGTAATTGGTCTTGAGATTTACCTCGAGACAGTTCCCAGAAGTGTACCTGTAACCTCGACAGCCTCTCAACGCATAGCTTGTATTTGGCTTGTTGCCGCAAGATAGTAATTGTCCTGAGATTTACCTCGAGACAGTTCCCAGAAGTGTACCTGTAACCTCGACAGCCTCTCAACGCATAGCTTGTACTTGGCTTGTTGCCGCAAGATAGTAATTGTCTTGAGATTTACCTCGAGACAGTTCCCAGAAGTGTACCTGTAACCTCGACAGCCTCTCAACGCATAGCTTGTACTTGGCTTGTTGCCGCAAGATAGTAATTGTCTTGCGATTTACCTCGAGACAGTTCCCAGAAGTGTACCTGTAACCTCGACAGCCTCTCAACGCATAGCTTGTACTTGGCTTGTTGCCCGCAAGATAGTAATTGTCTTGAGATTTACCTCGAGACAGTTCCCAGAAGTGTACCTGTAACCTCGACAGCCTCTCAGCGCATAGCTTGTACTTGCTTGTTGCCGCAAGATAGTAATTGTCTTGAGATTTACCTCGAGACAGTTCCCAGAAGTGTACCTGTAACCTCTCAGCCTCTCAACGCATAGCTTGTACTTGGCTTGTTGGCCGCAAGATAGTAATTGTCCTGAGATTTACCTCGAGACAGTTCCCCAGAAGTGTACCTGTAACCTCGTCCAGCCTCTCAGCGCATAGCTTGTACTTGGCTTGTTGCCTCAAGATAGTAATTGTCTTGATATTTACCTCGAGACAGTTCCCAGAAGTGTTACCTGTAACCTCGTCAGCCTCTCAGCGCATAGCTTGTACTTGGCTTGTTGCCTCAAGATAGTAATTGTCTTGAGATTTACCTCGAGACAGTTCCCAGAAGTGTACCTGTAACCTCGACAGCCTCTCAACGCATAGCTTGTATTTGGCTTGTTGCGCAAAGATAGTAATTGTCCTGAGATTTACCTCGAGACAGTTCCCAGAAGTGTACCTGTAACCTCGACAGCCTCTCAACGCATAGCTTGTACTTGGCTTGTTGCCGCAAGATAGTAATTGTCTTGAGATTACCTCGAGACAGTTCCCAGAAGTGTACCTATAACCTCGACAGCCTCTCAACGCATAGCTTGTACTTGGCTTGTTGCCGCAAGATAGTAATTGTCTTGCGATTTACCTCGAGACAGTTCCCAGAAGTGTACCTGTAACCTCGACAGCCTCTCAACGCATAGCTTGTACTTGGCTTGTTGCCGCAAGATAGTAATTGTCTTGAGATTTACCTCGAGACAGTTCCCAGAAGTGTACCTGTAACCTCGACAGCCTCTCAGCGCATAGCTTGTACTTGGCTTGTTGCCGCAAGATAGTAATTGTCTTGAGATTTACCTCGAGACAGTTCCCAGAAGTGTACTGTAACCTCGACAGCCTCTCAACGCATAGCTTGTACTTGGCTTGTTGCCGCAAGATAGTAATTGTCTTGAGATTTACCTCGAGACAGTTCCCAGAAGTGTACCTGTAACCTCGTCAGCCTCTCAGTTCATAGCTTGTACTTGGCTTGTTGCCGCAAGATAGTAATTGTCTTGAGATTTACCTCGAGACAGTTCCAGAAGTGTACCTGTAACCTCGACAGCCTCTCAACGCATAGCTTGTACTTGGCTTGTTGCCGCAAGATAGTGTATGTCCTGAGATTACCTCGAGACAGTTCCCAGAAGTGTATCTGTAACCTCGTCAGCCTCTCAGCGCATAGCTTGTACTTGGCTTGTTGGCCGCAAGATAGTAATTGTCCTGAGATTTACCTCGAGACAGTTCCCAGAAGTGTACCTGTAACCTCGTCAGCCTCTCAGCGCATAGCTTGTACTTGGCTTGTTGCCTCAAGATAGTAATTGTCTTGAGATTTACCTCGAGACAGTTCCCAGAAGTGTACCTGTAATCAGCCTCTCAGCGCATAGCTTGTACTTGGCTTGTTGCCTCAAGATAGTAATTGTCTTGAGATTTACCTCGAGACAGTTCCCAGAAGTGTACCTGTAACCTCGACAGCCTCTCAACGCATAGCTTTTACTTGGCTTGTTGCCGCAAGATAGTAATTGTCCTGAGATTTACCTCGAGACAGTTCCCAGAAGTGTACCTGTAACCTCGACAGCCTCTCAACGCATAGCTTGAACTTGGCTTGTTGCCGCAAGATAGTAATTGTCTTGAGATTTACCTCGAGACAGTTCCCAAAAGTGTACCTGTAACCTCGACAGCCTCTCAACGCATAGCTTGTACTTGGCTTGTTGCCGCAAGATAGTAATTGTCTTGAGATTTACCTCGAGACAGTTCCCAGAAGTGTACCTGTAACCTCGACAGCCTCTCAACGCATAGCTTGTACTTGGCTTGTTGCCACAAGATAGTAATTGTCTTGAGATTTACCTCGAGACAGTTCCTAGAAGTGTACCTGTAACCTTGTCAGCCTCTCAGCGCATAGCTTGTACTTGGCTTGTTGCCTCAAGATAGTAATTGTCTTGAGATTTACTTCGAGACAGTTCCCAGAAGTGTACCTGTAACCTCGACAGCCTCTCAACGCATAGCTTGTACTTGGCTTGTTGCCGCAAGATAGTAATTGTCCTGAGATTTACCTCGAGACAGTTCCCAGAAGTGTACCTGTAACCTCGACAGCCTCTCAACGCATAGCTTGTACTTGGCTTGTTGCCGCAAGATAGTAATTGTCTTGAGATTTACCTCGAGACAGTTCCCAGAAGTGTACCTGTAACCTCGACAGCCTCTCGACGCATAGCTTGTACTTGGCTTGTTGCCGCAAGATAGTAATTGTCTTGAGATTTACCTCGAGACAGTTCCCAGAAGTGTACCTGTAACCTCGACAGCCTCTCAACGCATAGCTTGTACTTGGCTTGTTGCCGCAAGATAGTAATTGTCTTGAGATTTACCTCGAGACAGTTCCCAGAAGTGTACCTGTAACCTCGACAGCCTCTCAACGCATAGCTTGTACTTGGCTTGTTGCCGCAAGATAGTAATTGTCTTGAGATTTAAATCGAGACAGTTCCCAGAAGTGTACCTGTAACCTCGTCAGCCTCTCAGTTCATTGCTTGTACTTGGCTTGTTGCCGCAAGATAGTAATTGTCTTGAGATTTACCTCGAGACAGTTCCAGAAGTGTACCTGTAACCTCGACAGCCTCTCAACGCATAGCTTGTACTTGGCTTGTTGCCGCAAGATAGTGTATGTCCTGAGATTAACCTCGAGACAGTTCCCAGAAGTGTATCTGTAACCTCGTCAGCCTCTCAGCGCATAGCTTGTACTTGGCTTGTTGCCGCAAGATAGTGTATGTCCTGAGATTAACCTCGAGACAGTTCCCAGAAGTGTATCTGTAACCTCGTCAGCCTCTCAACGCATAGCTTGTACTTGGCTTGTTGCCGCAACATAGTGTATGTCCTGAGACTAACCTCGAGACAGTTCCCAGAAGTGTATCTGTAACCTCGTCAGCCTCTCAGCGAATAGCTTGTACTTGGCTTGTTGCCGCAAGATAGTGTATGTCCTGAGATTAACCTCGAGACAGTTCCCAGAAGTGTATCTGTAACCTCGTCAGCCTCTCAACGCATAGCTTGTACTTGGCTTGTTGCCGCAAGATAGTGTATGTCCTGAGATTAACCTCGAGACAGTTCCCAGAAGTGTATCTGTAACCTCGTCAGCCTCTCAGCGCATAGCTTGTACTTGGCTTGTTGCCGCAAGATAGTGTATGTCCTGAGATTAACCTCGAGACAGTTCCCAGAAGTGTATCTGTAACCTCGTCAGCCTCTCAACGCATAGCTTGTACTTGGCTTGTTGCCGCAAGATAGTAATTGTCTTGAGATTTACCTCGAGACAGTTCCCAGAAGTGTACCTGTAACCTCGTCAGCCTCTCAGTTCATAGCTTGTACTTGGCTTGTTGCCTCAAGATAGTAATTGTCTTGAGATTTACCTCGAGACAGTTCCAGAAGTGTACCTGTAACCTCGACAGCCTCTCAACGCATAGCTTGTACTTGGCTTGTTGCCGCAAGATAGTGTATGTCCTGAGATTAACCTCGAGACAGTTCCCAGAAGTGTATCTGTAACCTCGACAGCCTCTCAACGCATAGCTTGTACTTGGCTTGTTGCCGCAAGATAGTAATTGTCTTGAGATTTACCTCGAGACAGTTCCCAGAAGTGTACCTGTAACCTCGACAGCCTCTCAGCGCATAGCTTGTACTTGGCTTGTT
>JAQYXR010001729.1:0-26616 GCA_030545055.2 Neoaliturus tenellus | reverse complement strand
TTCATTGAAATCGGTTTTGCTTTAAGCGCTTTTATTGCCTTCAATTCATAAGGGAGCTACTAATAACTTTACTTCGTTTTGGGAACGGAACATTATTTTACTTCTTTATGTTTTTACTATTAATCTTTTATGACTCACAATGCCGTGTTTTTTTCTTGTACTACAGTTTTTTTTATTTTATTTTGTTTTATTTTATTTTTATCCTTTGGCTTTTAGTGGAGGGAGATCAGCAATTAACTGATAGTTCTCCTGCCTGAAATGTTTTCACTCTTTTGTTTTCTATGCAGGTGGACCAACGGCCTAACGTGACTTCCGAACCGCAGGAGCGGCCGAACGATCTTTTTGTCCCCAAGCCGGGAATTGAACCCGGGCCCGCTGGGTGATAACCCTGAGCTATACCACTGAGCTACGGCCGCTGCCTGTACTACAGTAAACCACAATTAGTGGAGTAAAATTAAATGAAATTCCGTCTGAAAATAAGAATTACATTATTCACATAGTAACATTTAATGTTTATAAAATGTGTATTCTGCCAAATTATTTAACAAGCTGAACTAGAACCCCCTAAGCGGATGGGAATATGTTCAAATTAGGGTATAGCAACATGAGGACCTATATGGAGCATGTTGTCTGACCCTTGGCTTCAGTCTTTGGAGAGGTTTTCTTGGTATAATCGCTGACTTCAATATTCCCATCATCAGCACAGACTTCATGTTACTACAATTTCTGGGAGATTGTAGTCTCATCAAACAGAGAATCGCTTCATGACAATCCCTGAATTTTAGTCATTGAAAAAGTTGCTACTTGCGATGTAATGACCTCTTTTACATCTCGCATTGCAAAACCAGGGAGGAAATAATTGCCAAGCTATACTGGACCTCACTAACATTGAAACTTCGGGACATAGTACCTCGGGACAAAAATACCATAGCAATCTGCATTCAAGACAAGATTGAGGTTTCCTCGGATCCAGTTAAACCAACTTTTACAATAGATGATGTAATAAACACAATCCCTAACATGCCTCCTATTCACGAGAACACGGACACATAGCCTTAGCAGCAACCAATTCCACAGATGACTGAGGGGCAGCCTACATGCTCTGTAAGACAAGTTTGTCTTCGTGTTCATAACTCTGAAGAACCTTTTCCGCAGGGGGCTGGTGTGGTGGACGCCATATAATAATTTGTCGACTAAAGGAATCCAAATATTTTGTAAGCAGACAGTTTAGTTTAGTTCATATACAGTGTTTGTTTACTCCTTGAAGCAAAATTTCACAATTATATATTTTTCAGTTTTATATTATAATTTGCTTTTTACTAATTTTTTTTATATTTTAGACGTTTCTTCTATTTTATACATGTGGGATTAGCATTAATATACAGTAAACCGTCCCCACAAACAGAATATTTTAATTTTCAGTGCTACACTATGTATCATAGGAAAAGTTTACCTTTAAGGCCTCAGGTACACAAAGCAGTCACAGAGACTAGTTACATCCATCTCCTGAGCACAAAGGCAAGTTAATTCGGAGAGCTACAGTATACAGCTGCAGGCGTTGCTGACTCGACGCATAGGTTTGTATCGATCAGTAAATTAGCATTGAGATGGAAATCACACTAGGATGATACGGGGGTTACGTCTGCAACTGTATCCCACCTATTTTATAAGTGCCAGAATACACTTATAATAATTTTACGTCATGTTCCCTGACCGAAGAACAATATATTGGGAAATCATAACTTGTTGAATAAGGCATATTCTAAGGCTCTAGAGCCAGACCGCTGACGAAAAAATATTTATATTAATGAGTATTATAAATTAACTTTTTCTCCGCTCTTGTTGTTCACTCTACTTTTTAAGTTCATCCAGATCTTTGATCTTTGAAATTAAGTTTAAGGTTGCCTTTATTTGCCGTTTTTTATGTTGTCACAAAAAATTCGATACGTAATCACTTTCAGCAATAACTGAACAAGAAAGTTTTTTTAAAGCTTAAAAGACCATGCTTAACTAACAATAATGCCAAAACCCGACTTTAAATGGACTTTTGAACCGGAAATGGTAGGCAGTCAAACTTTCCATTAAAAGCATTTTAGGAAAATTCAAAAAGAGGTAACTAAGAAAATTTTCAACCTTTTGGGGTCAGTTTTGTGGTGTGACATTTGAATATATGGTTTGTACATGTAATGTTATGCATTCAAAATTATTCGTGTAGGATTCTAAATAAAATTTGGGACATGATTTGTGAGTCATTATCTAGCTTTGACTATATTAAAATATATGTGTCTTGTACCTTCTTGAATCACCTTTGCGCTCCAATACCTTATCAACCTCCGTGGTTATTTTGAAGTTATTTGTAATGATCGAATTCGATAACGCAGCAATAACGCAGACCAGACACTGTAAATCACTCTGAGCCTGCGGTGAGTTATCGCCGGAAAACATGTTCTGTCTCCAAAACACCCTTGGTCTACTCACTTTTTACCGGCCGAGATTGTTTAGGTACTTTCAATTACCAATAGGAAATTTCTATAAAAGCTGTTATTAAACTTGCAACTTTTGCATATTGTTGCTATGCATATTGTACAAATATTCCATTCCATTTTCCAAAATTTTTTTTCAATATTGAAAAATATTTTCACTTTTTGAACTTAAGCATACATATTGTTTTTTTTTAAACTATAGTGTACAGAATGCTTTCATTTTCACACAACTGTAAACCAATCAAAGTACCAATAGAGTTTATTTATTTATTTTGTTAAAATATTCTAGTCCTTATTACTTAGGTTTGTTGTAGTTTGAGATATTATACAGATTTTAGATAATCCCAAAATTAATTTTATTAATATTGCTGTACTTAAATATTTTTTTTTATTTTACGTTATAATTTCAGTATTATTATTAATTTACGTTTTTAAAATTATTCATGTAACTTTTTGGAATTCCGGATTCAAAAACCTCACCAAAACTTTAATATGTTGAAAATACTAAATTTTAGTAAGCATTTAATGTTTTAACATTATTAAAACAATTATTCGATAACTATAATGTACAGTATATATTTGTTTCAATTTTTTTATGCCTACAATACACTTATAAACTTTTGTATGTATCACTAAATCTCACAGTTCTTTTTTTGTAAAAAGTTCAATTTTATTTATTGGATTTGGACATTTGTAAGTGGCTGGAGTTTTCAACCAATAATAATCTGCAACTTATGACTAACGTATCAAATCACGTACTCAGAAAATCACCGTTTTTACGAACAAAGTTGTTTCAGAAGTTTTTCTTTTCTTTTGTATGGAGTTGTAGGCTTCCACGAATCAATTGGAACTGGTCCCACAATTGGCAAAAAAGCCGATTTCCATGTTACAGCCTTTAAAAACCCTGTTATCCTTAAGGACACTTTTTGTAGCCACATAGAACTAAAAACAGCTTGTAACTGTAGAAATAAAACAGCGTGTTAACTTGTAACACCTGGTTCAATAAATTAAAACCAGAGAGCAGCACTGTTTGGCTTATGGCGAGTGAGTGAAGCAAACGAGCTCGCCTTACAAGTTTTACATGTTTAACAAACCAATATTTGGTCTCCTTGGTACTATTTATGAAACTTCACATAAGCATTATGGTGAAATTTCACTTTAAAATGATCATCTACACGACATGTGAATTTTTATTTGTTTCACGCTGCAGCATATATTTTTCTCACTAAGACAATGTCAAACGATTAGCCATTTTATTTTTATTCAATATACTTTACTGACCATTAAAGAAGAAATCGTTAAAATAAAGATGTATACGTCTCCAACCGAAAAAATTCAATATATTGCAAGTCACACAAACATGACACAGAACAGGCTATCCTAACACTTGCCATCCACTGCAGGCACGACCATCGGCAGTCAATACTGTTGTTGCTTTTTCATCTCTATTTTTATAAACATATGAAAAAATATCCAGAGTGATTTTTTTAAATTCAATTTGCAAATTATATGAAATTCATTATTTCATTTTGTTTATTTTGTTTTAGTCATATTAAATTGAAAAATCCTAATAATAAAGGCAATTAAATCATATGGTTTCAATTTAGTACTCTGTAAGAAACTTGTAATTTTTCTTTGACAGATTCCATAAATCTTTAACTCCTCGGAGTGTCATTAAATGAAAAAATATTTTGTTAATCACCGCAAACATAGCACATCGACGTGAAGAGTATCTAATATAATGGAGCTTGGAAAGAGCTACCTAAATCATATGTTAATACTATGTTTCTTTATGTTAAAAGAAGGAGAAATGTGTTACAATATGTTTACTAGACGATGCAAAAATTCAAAAACAAATCTGTACAAAAATACTTTTAATATCATAAGCTCACATTATTTAAGAAAATTTGTTTAGCGTCAAATGTGTCCACACTGATCATTTTCCATAAATGAAGTCCTTTGGGACTAGTTAAATATAAATGTAATTATTGTTGCTTTTTTCTAGTTGAATAAGTTGCCATATTATTAAGGGAATTGCTATGAAATTAAAAAAATAAAATAAAATAAAACATCATCACATGAAAATATTTTAAATATATGTAACTGCACAGTTTTTATTTGATCCCATTATTCATCGTTCTAATGTTTACAATAAAAATATTCATTTATAAAAAAAATACAAGCTATATTTCATTTGACTAATTATTTGCTCAACTAAGTATTAAATTATTTTATCCAAAGGTGCAGTGTATTTCTCGAAATATTACTGTATAAATAAAAAGTTTTTACGCAACTCCACTTAGGAACAGGACCACTGGGTGCTCTGCGATTCCTGTTCAGTGAATTTCCGAAATCACACCTCCGGGAATCCATTGTGGAAGTTATTCTTTTTGAATTTATCATCCGTGGAATATTATACTAAATGTATATTTATTAAGCTTGAGGCCAAATTCAAATACATTTAGATCAAATATAAATTTAAAAGCCTTATTTCATTAAAAAGGACCTATTAAGATACTATGTTATAAAGTTCAATATGATTTGTTTCAATTGATGCCAGGAATTTTAAAATCATTTTCAGTATTTTCTGTAGTAATTGAGTTTTAAATGAAATTAACAAATCGAAAATGAATTTTTACCATTTGGCTATAATCAAGTTAGTTATATGCATAAATAAAATTTTTATTTTGCAATATTTTCTATGTAATGAAATAATATTGAAGCCATGTTAGTAAACATGTTTGATTAAGAAACCTACAAAAGTGAGCTTCCAAATCATCTGACATTGTGGTATATTTGCTGGACTGGAAATTCCTGGTCAACTGAACATTGGAAACTACATAAAATTGGAAGTCCTCTTGGGAGCTGTATTTCCTCGAAATAAGAAAATTCTTGACATTACATGGGTTTTTGTCCACAAAAAAATGTTTTGGGTAAATGGGTTGATTTAAACGTTTTCCTCCATAATTTACTAACAAAATTATACCTACTTTGACTATATATAGTTTTCCCCTATAACTTTTGAACACATAATAAAATTGATTTGAAGTGTTTTTTACTACAAATAATATACATGTTTCGATAACGAGGCTAAAACTTTAGTATAATCCGTTGTGTATGTGTAACCATATAATTTTGTAACATTTTCTGAATGAATGTATAATAAACTTAATTTTTTTCTCCAATAAACTACGAGTTTAGTTTGTAATCAGTTTAAATCGGTGTAATTAAACTAAATTCTACTCATTTACCAAATTTTGCACCATTTTAATATTAATAAATAAATAAATAAATAAATAAATATATCCAGACATGATTTATAATTTGCAGAAACAGATTGCATGTTTCCAAGAATAATGTTAACTACCAAATTCCTTGAATAAAAATGTAAAAAAATAGTAAAATGTCGGTTTACTTATTCTGGTTATATTGTGCTCTACTTAGTGTTGATACTATTTTACTTGGTCGGTTTTTGCACTGTTTCTAGCACTGAGAACAAACTTTGTGCCCAAATGCTAAACTAATGATATTTTACACGAAATTACAAATTTTTTTATATTTATTGTGTTAAATGTTTAAATGTTTTTTCCTTTGAATTAAGTAATTGTATGATTACTCGCCTAGAATTTTTAAAATTGTAGCTCAAGTTAAAATTTAAAAACTAGAGTTCTTTGATCCAGAGATTGTGTTTATATGTACCCCAAAAATGCTGTATGTAATACGTAATGTAAATACATTATTTACATTATTGGTCAACATTTTTTATAGGTGAACAGTGTTTTATTTACACTCCATAGAAACTGTTTTCTACGAAAATCAAATATGTCATACGATGAAAGTATGTGTTTAAATTAATGTTTTATATTTTAAAATGTTAAGAAATAACTATTAAAATATCTTTAACGAATATTAATTAATTTAAGGCATAAGTCAATTAACAGATCGTAAAAAAACTTTATTATGGGATTACTTTTACATTTATTACAAATTAATATTAAAATATTTTAAGAAATGTACTGTGAGTTATGCACTCAAGTAAAAACATATGATACAAAGATAAATAAACAAAATGTTTTGTAGAAGGTTTGGGCTGAAGAGCTTTGTCATGAACATGATGAGGTTGTTGATTCTATAATTCAAAGCCGGCAAAGCACGTCCAACACTCATCTCCATTTGCTGGAAGAAACATCATAACCTTCTCTTGTAGAAGAATAATTCTCTAAAAATTAAATAATAATACAACTGAATATTCTTCAATGAAGATTATAAAAACGTTATCTACGTTGTTCTAATGAATGAGCCAATTTCATTTTTTAATTTTTTGTCCAATTTTATGTTGCTACTGTTTAGGTCTCTCAATTCTTTGGCTTTGCTTAGCATAGTTTATTGGAATTGAAATAACCCCAAAAAGCTATGATATCTAATAAGAGTGTTATTGGTATTGAAAAAAAGCTAATTGGGTTTCAAACGTAGTGTTATTTAAATTTTATATTAGAGTTTTGTTATTTTACTTGGTTTAAAAGTCGTTTAAAAAATGTTTATACATTAAAAAGATAAGCCAAAATGATTTAAAATGTTAGGTAAGTAATTATTGTTAGCAATTTGAGTAAGTTTATAAATATGAACTTTACAAGTACAAACTGTGATTAATTAATTTAAACTGTGAAAATCTAAATGCATTAGTGTTTATGACTAAATTAGTGATAACATCGTAAACTCTTTAAAATAAACCATTTCATTACACCAAATGACGTAAGTAATCGTACAATTTTATTTCGACATTAACATGAGAAAAGTTGGTAGCTTTTGAATGGTTCGAAACTGGACCCAGCTGTGACTTTTTTTTTCGAATAGTAATTAATGACCATGTCCAAAGAATCAGCTGATCGTATCTTAGAAAGTAACAAAGCTACACAAGGCATCACACCATTCTACACTTATCCTCTATTCATATTCGCCTTTTATATATATTCCCGCAGCAGCAGCGTCTTATAAACTGAAATACTGATAAAAAAAATTTCTAAATAAATAAATTAAAATATGTATTCCTTTATTTACACATACAATTTAACAATGTTAATTTGATGTAACTTAGCCAATCTTGGAAAATAAATTGTCAAAAATGTAATAAATTACTTTTGAATTTGATGTGTAGTTTATATACCTTGCAAAATTATTTTTATAAATTATAAAATATAATAAATTAAGCGTACATTTTAATTTGTATATTATTACTGTGAATATTCTAGGCGACTTTTTATTTCGTCACATGTTTTGATTAACATTTCTTGAGTAATGAACGTCACTCCATTTCTTATTCTCTCTCTCAGTGTCTCTAAATTAGGTATAGTACCCTAAGTCTTTGATAAATCCTTACATAAAACGTCCAGAGGGGTCACGTCTAGTGACCAAGGCAATTTAGGACCATGGATTCTGTTGAAATGTTTGCGTACACCATCAACTGTGAATTCAGTGATGCGCGGGCGTCCAGTTCGCTTCTTGTCACACGCACTGCCCCTCTCATAAAAATATGCATACCTCCTCTTTGATACTTTTTATATCAGGTTTAGGTGTTCCAAATTTTCGCACAAAATTCTTTGGACGCGATTATATTCTGGGGACTGAGTTTCAAGGAACAATAGGACACACTGTGACTTCTCATGCAGGCTAACCTTTCTAAAATATTTTTGTACGGCATTTAAAGGAAACTGAATTCTTGTCAAACAGCCGCGCAAAAGTTTTATCAACTTAATGAGAAAAACAAAACTAGATTAAATTCTCTTCAAAAGAAGATATGTAAGACGCGTGTGGCTCTAATGGTTTCCGTACGCAAAGCTATTAAATCAGGGCAAGACTTTGTGGACACCCGGTATTTCATTTGATTTAATTTTCACTTTACTATATAAAATAAGCCGTTTGTACGTTAATTAGCTTTATATCACAATCTTGAATTTCAAAGTAGTCTAGAATAATGTTTTAGTTTAAATTACCCTCATCGTTTTGAATAAGTATGCATTTTAAGTTGAAGCAAAAAATGTTTTGAGGTGCTGCCATAAAATAACAAACACACCAATGAAAAAAGCTTTTTTTATTTTGAAGTGCTGGTATAAAAAAAGTAAAGTATTTGCTTTGACCTTTTAAAATGCAACGGTAAATGCCTACTTTGTATATTCACTGTATATTTTAACTGCTATATTCACTATATCCAGTATATCCTCTATATTCAGTATATTCACTACTGCTATTTTAATGATGCAGAATAATGACAAAATATTTTTAATGTTCATAAATATATTACAGATTTGCTGCTGCATTTTGTTGTTAAAATATAAATATTATAGACTATAGTTTAAAAAATTGTTTTTAAGATAAAATTTAGATTATTTGTATATTTTACATTTTTATTTTCAGGTAGACTATTCACATTTATTGGAACCTGGTTATACCAATAGCTTTTGCATTTGCACTTGTATTCCCATACAGCACACTAACCTCTTTAAGATAGTTAAAAAAAGTCTTGCTCCGACTTGGTAAACGTCTTCAAAACGACTCGCGAGACTCCTAAACCGGTAAATTAAACGTTTATTTGACCAAACTTTTCGTACACTTAATCGGTCTAGAGGAAGTCTAGATTCCGTCTTGGAGGACATTTTCAAGACATACTTTAGCCGTCTACGACTATAAATTTGACCATAAGGTATAATGGTATCCCTCTTTTAACTGTTTTAAAGCCTCCTTTTTAATGTATTGACATCTACTGTATATCTTGAACACATTGATAATGTTAAAGAAGTCTTGTCGATGTCTCTTTGAGATGTAATTAAGATGTCAATCTATTTTGTACTAGAAGATGTATTCATTTATATGCCTTGAAGATTACTGTGACATACAATAGATATCCTGGATATGTTTAAAATATCACAGATTTCTTTTTGGAGCCACTTTGAGATGTACTCAAGATATGAAATCACCCAATAAAGAAATGTTCTCCCAATTATAATTATTTAAGGTGTTACTGTAACATTAAATTGAGTACATCATAAAAAGTCAATAGGCTATATATATATATATATATATATATATATATATATATATATATATATATATATATATATATCATTAAACTAGGTATTTGATAAATTTTTCTGGATGTAAAATAATTTTCAATAATATGTAACAAAATGTTTACCGTACTACTTCAATTTTTGTATGTTAAAATGAATTTATTTAATTAGGTATACATTTTGCTGGATGTATTTTCATCTATAATTTAATCATTAATAATAACCATTAAACTCAATTATAATTAAAAAATTAAATAAATATACAACAAAGGATTTTAATTAAAAGCCAATAAAGTTGAATCTTAATATATTAAAGATAACATATTAATTTAACAGATATAAGATTTACACTGCAACCCACAAATAACATGTACAATGTCAAAAGAAGTTTCCCGTTTCTTAAATGAGTGATTCATGCTAGAAGATCAGCAACCCAAATCTGAAACAAAAAGAAAAGAAAAATCATTAACAACTGGAACCAAACCTTTCAAACAGTGAGTTAAAAGCGAGGGAAAGAAATTAAAAAACAAATTGTTTAACAATTATTTTAGAGATGAGGTTAATTTGCTCAGTCCAACTTAAAAGAGGTATTTAAAAATCTAAGCCTTTAAATCTTTTATTGAATTCACAGAGAATAAAAGACCATAAAACATAGGCGTACATGAAATAGGTGTACTATACAACATAAACTATAACGATAAGTTCGTAACTTAAAATTCTAAATTTTTATCTTGTTAGGGTTACAATTTTATCAATGAGGTCCCAGGATATGATTAAATTAATAGGCCGATAGTTATATTTAAAACTAACAAAATGTTCTACAGCAGCTTTGTCAATGAGGGAGTGTATGTTTTATATAGCGGGTGGGCTATATTTTGAAGCTGTATTGAACAATGTATTTTACCAAGAAAAGATCCCCATGTGTTATGTTAAAACAGTCATCATCAGATCCGCCCAAAGCTGAGAACTTTTACTTATTACTTGAATGTTGAGTTGAATTTTAGAAAAAGTTTACAAATTTCCCTAAAATAACAATAACACATGTAGTCTACTTAACCAAATCAAAACTTAGTGCACAAAAATATACAGTGTATATATACCATGTACAGGGTGAGTTTCTTAAAGTAATCCAATAGCTAACTTTTTTATTCTTTATCTGGCAGTATACTTCTTAGGGGGGATCCCCTTCACTTTTTTATTTTGCTTTCAGGTATGTATTTCACTTTTCAAAATTTCAATTAATTTTTCCAATAAGGCAGCCAACTTTAAAACTTCTTATAGAACACCAAAAATTTTATGGTGTTTTTGAAATTTGCATGTGATTCTAAGAATTTTTTATTCCTTGTCATTTTTCTATAAACCTAAAGGTTAGGGAGCTAGAGGTAATTAAAGTTCACTTTTACTTCCGTAAGAATAACATGGGACAAACTTTTATATGCCCATATCTCAAAACCATTGATAAAAAAAACTCAAGAATAAAAATGTCTATAATTGATGTTTTAAAAACATATTTTTCATAATAACGAAAATAATTTTAAAAATTTTATTTTTCCCCCGCCATATTGGAAAGATGTTAATTTATGCGTTAATGATAATTTTTATGAGTGAAATGTTCTTAAAACATCAATTTAAGACATTTTTATTCTTGAGTATTTTTTTTTATTTTTGTCAATGGTTTCGGAGATATGGGCAGATGAAGTTTGCCACATGTTATTCTTATGGAATTAAAAATGAACTTTAATTGCCTCTAGCTCCCTAACTGTTAGGTTTAAAAAAAAGGTCAAAGTATAAAGAAGTCTTAAAATCACATGAAAATTTCATAAACACCATAAAATGTAGAGTGTTCCATAAGAAATTTTAAAGTTTGCTGCCATATTGGAAAAGTGGCGGAAAATTTTGAAAAGTGAAATACATACCTGAAAGCAAAATGAAAAAGTAAAGGGGGTCCCCCAAAAGAAGTATACTGTCAGATATAGAATAAAAAAGTTAGCTATTGGATCACTTTAAGAAACTCACCCTCTATAACATCTATACTTATTTAATACGCTAAGGGCTTTTTTTGTCTTGAGAACTCCTCCTACAATTTTCAACCGATTTTCAAGTTTTTAGTGCCATTGGATCGGGCTTGGTCTGTAGTTGTTTCCGCTAAAAACTGATGAGAATCGGACTGAAAATAAAGGCGCTATCCACCATTGAAATCTCAAAGTTTCCCATTTAAATAACATTGAGATTAAATAAAGCATTTTAAACATATGTTAATAATCAGCTGTAAATACGAGTAGTTTTGGTGATTAAAGATATTCACAATATTGGATTGGTCGGATGTCATTGAGTTAGAGCTAAAAAGTAACTTTTGTATTGTATTAAAATAAATTGCTCGATTTCGAGCAACACGTATACTAGTATTTTTTAAGTAGGCCTACGTGTTTTTGTATGGTAGTTGAGTATGGTAACCACTTTGATACAAGCATTAGTTAATTAACAGAGAAACAAATTTAAAATCTTGAAACTGTACTGTAATACTTCACACAAATGAACAAAATCAGTAGCATATTTTGCCGACGACACATTGTTGGTTTAAAGCATGTGTTAGGCCAAATAATATTGGAGTACAGTATCAACAGTCTACTGTACTGCGACCATTTTTGAAAGCCTGATAATTTTTATTTTTTAAGGCAATGAGCCTATGTTACAACCAAAACTGTTAGGCCCTAAACTTAAAAGGAGACTTGGGTGAGATACTTTTAGTAGATACCGAACAATACCCACTTCCCTTTAGACATTAACAATTAATTGGCTTAGAGCTGTATCAAACAAACAATAAACACGTAAGGTTTCTTCGTCAAATTTCATAGTACAGACACCCTCAATCCGGCGACCGTGGAACCAGCCCACATGCCGGTTTTAAAAATGGCCGGATTAACCGGCGGTTTATTGAACAAGTTACATTTACAAGGGACCTTTTTAAATGTGTTCTAAAGAAAAACTATTAGTGTATTTAACTAAAAAGAATAGCATAACATGTAATTAATGTTTTGCTACAGACTTTACACTAAAAGGCATAATTTATTCACTCAGATTTTAATAATAGGGCTGAAATTCAATTGGACATTTAATAAGAGGTCGCTTGTGATGAAACTGCGTTCAATGAACAAACACCGAGCAAATGTTTTATCGGCCATCAACAAAGGTCCTTGATAGCCGTGTCATTGTTTCACGGTATCATACACCTTTGTAGAAGTAAACAGCAAACGTAAACGAGTAAAATCTTAAGCTTTTTTAACTCTCCCCATTCCGCAAATTTTCAAAACCTAAAAGGGTCCAGTCTTGATTAGTTTGGATTAGCGGGATTCTACTATACTTTGATAGACAAGTCTGCGTTATCACTAGTGTAGCTTACATGTAACAGGTACCAATAAATTAAGAAATTATTAAAAGTATTAAGTTAATGGTTGGAAAACTTTTATTGATAATCTTGTCCCATCCATGTTGAAATTTGATTACATTATCCAATATCAGAACATGGTGTGCCTAGCCAGCGCACAATAACCACTCTATCAGACGTGCTGCGAAAATTTTCAATCTACCAGACTGAAATATAAAAAAATATATAAAAAGTATAAAAAAATTGACATATAGTCGACTCCCTCTCGCTTGGACTCCAATGGTCTGGATGGTCCGGACGAGGTCTTGGAAATGAGTCATCAGCGTAATGGATTTCTTGAGGCCAAAATTGACAGAATTGAACGTGTCTGTTTTGGTCAACATGTAAACAATGAACCTCAGTTCGGCTTACGATTACGCTCGTTCCGAATAGTCATACCGAATTGTGGCTAATACCGTATATTTTTTGAGTTTTAGTAATTTTGAATTGAGTTATATTATTACGAGATTGATTTTTAGGCAAAATTGTAGTTAGAGTAACTGCGTAGTGATTTTATGAATCTAAAACTGTATCCCCTTTCTTAACAAAAAATAAATCTATGAAGTTTTTATTAGTGGTCCTTTTTTTGTGTTATTTCTTATTGTCTGGTGTCAATTTTGTTTTTATCGATGTCATCAAAATGAGGTTGAATCAAGTTGGTAGCAAAACAACGTAATGTTTAGGGTATAAAATTGTCTTTTTATATGTTTAGAATTAGGTAAATACACACTATTAAAGATTTTAATTTGCATAAGTTAACAACCGCCGGATTGCTCAACAATTTTTTTATCCGGACAATGGTCCGATTCCGAGGCGTCCGGATTAGAGGGAGTCAACAGTATACAATAAACATACTCTTAACATATCGTAGTTTTAAATTAAAACTCCAAATGTCCAATCAATTTTATAATTTGTTACATAACCAACAAATTATAAAACTTATTGGATATTTGGAGTTTTAATTTAATATTATTATAGGCTATACATTCCAAAAAGAAGAGCTAACCAAAATGATACTCTTAACAAACCAACTATCACAACCAGTTAAACTTTAACTCGCCTACTCTGGAAAGCTAATAGGTACCTTCTTTATCAGTTATTTTTAACAATAAATGTCTTTAGCCGGTAGTAGTGTTTTATAGAAATGGGTACGGTAATGGAAACAGCTGATCCATCTATTCAATTAACCATCGTACTTTTCCTCCTAGGCTAGAGATGGTTTCACTATAACATCACATTACTTTATTGAAAACTTAAAGGACACGTACACATTTTTACCCGTTAAATCATTTCCAGTCTTTGTCCTGCCGTAGGTCAAAAGAAAGCTCTTTGTACAATAAGATGTGCGATATATAAATATAATAACATCCAAAAGAAATGGGACAAGCTCATCCTTAAGAGTTTTCTGGGCATTAAACTGGTTTGTGCTACACTGATTTTGCTCTATATGTATTTATGTTTTATTCACTCAGTTCCCATTTGCCTAAGCTTAAATTATTAGCCTAAAAAGTACTGAGTACTGTGCGGTACAGTGCGTGAATTAATTTATGACAAATGAACCTTTAAAAATTAGCCTTGGGTACGGATTAAGAGGCCCACTACAGATGTACAAAATATTCTATGATTTAGAATGGGATTTAGTAGTATTCTCTCATAATTTATTATAAAAATTAACCACACCCAAATAAAACATTACCGTACCTTCTAATTTTAGAAGAGAATCAGCGCAAGTCAGACTTTGAGGTCCTTTGATGTGGTTCCTGATGAGATGATCCTGATGTCAAATTGGGTTCCCATCTCGAACACAGCCTTAAAAGAATGAAAAATATGCTTTTAATAAACAATCTGGTTTAGGTTATCTAGTCATAATAGTAGTAGATTTTTACAAGTGTTAGTTAAAACAAATAATATTGTCACAACATGTTTACTGCAAAATTAATTTTAGTATATATATTCTCAATAAGCACTGTGAAGGTTTGCTGCCTTGGAGGTGTTACAAGCAAATATAGGTTAATCAGTACGGTACCCAGTAAAGACACAAACTAAATGATGGGTTTTACAAACCATCATTTATCTCGACATCGCTTTAACGGGCTGTGTTTTGCCGGAAACGTTGTTTTCTTATCTGTAATTCAACTCAACACTATACCGTACTGACATTCTCAAACATATTTAATCCTGGACGGAAGTGAATGCGCTTGGACCTGCAATCCAGTAGACAATAATTAAAAAACTGTTAATCTTTTCTTAATAATTAAGAAACTGTGATTATTAGTGTCGTTTAATGTGGATATCATGGGTGTCAGAGGTTAGCTATATAAATTATAGGCTACTCGGAAACATTTTTAGAGTTTTTTCAAGTATAATTGCATTTAGGCCATAATTAAATTGTAGGTTGGCGTTTTTAAATGTAGGTCTACATCAGTTTAACCGGCCAATTCATTATCCGGCTGCGGTCTGGTCCCGAGGTGGCCGGTTAAGAGGGAGTCTACATTTGATTTTTTTCTGGTGAGCGATGAGGTGAATTCAATACCGGTAATGAATCCAAAAAGTATGCAAACTTGCAGTGTTTGCAAACAATTTATCTGTAGGCAACAGATAATCAGTTGCCTGTGTTTTTGCTATGGTAATAACTATAAAGTGTTTCTATGAACGATAAGATTTCTATTACGGTAATAAGATTCTATGCCTTTCTTATCATTTTTATGCTCCAAACAATTGAAATAAGACTATAATTGAGGAATAGGCCTAGGCGATTCAAGATAGTTTCCCTTTCTGTAGGAAATTTGAAAAATGTTTTTTTTCAGTAAAATGAAGCAATTTTAAGGGAATTCGGATAGAACATTTTGTTATTGTGTTAAACTCAATGTAAATCGGTATGGCTATTTACACTGCCTCGTTTACATACTGTGTAAGTTAAAATGTGTCGACATTTTATATTGTAGGCCTAACTCTAAAACACATAAGTTTATCTCTTATTATTATTTCCCATAGGCATTGGCGAGGGGGAGAAGGGTTGGAGACATCAGTACACTGTATCGCAAAAGGGCCGTGGGTTGGCTTAGAAAATATCTGGTAGTGTAACCCTACCCGTAAGCCTCAGAACCGGCCTCAGGCATTTGTGACCACGTTAACCAGTTTTAAGTTTTTTAGAAGATTTAAAAATTTGAACCAGGAGCCTTTTTTTAATATTAATGACAAATGAATCACATGGTCTTTGTCAGTAAATAAAGCTCTATATCTCACCTTTCACACTCACCCTTCAGTTAATTTACTGTATATTTGCCTAAAAAGTCTAAATAAGACTTAAAGTCAATTATTTTTCGCTTGGTTAGCACATGAGCACAGCCTATTATGATAAATGGCTGAATGGGTTTTAGGATTTATTGTTTTATTACATAGGCCTCTAATACCATAGTATAATTAGGCCTATTTCTACATATTTTACATGTTTATATAGTCGCCCGCTTTAATTGACCTTTTAGGTTAAGTCATCCGACCGTAGGCCCGGTCCCGAGGGCTGGTTAAGAGAGGGGTAGACACTGTAGATATGAATAATATTGTTTTAGGCTTGTAGGTACATCAAAATGAAAAAGTAACATGGTTTCAGGATTAGGTCCAACCATGCCTTCAACCACAATTGGGTAGAATATTTCCTAAATAGGGAAATGTTTAGGGAATTAGGGTACCCGCTGACGGGTGCAGTTTCTTAACTGGACTCCCATACTATAGGCTAGAATAAAAAAATGAATCAATCCGATCTACGGTATATCGTGTCAGATAGACAACTAATGTCAAATACAAAATTTGGCTTGACAAATCCAACTGTCATAACCTAAACTTATCTCTATTCATTCCCAGGAATAGAGATACTTAAATCTCAGAATATGGTATTCATGCCCAGGAAAGTTAAAAAGAATGTGATCGAGTAGACCTGTTTTTTTTTTTTTTTTTAACATAGCCTATTTATAGCCTACCGGTATATTATGTTATTTTGTAAAAATTTCAGTTGTCAGTACAGTTAGTTATTGTCTTTGTTATTTAAGTTAAGTTAAATTGAATCAATAGTTGATATCGATTGGATCGACCGATACTTTCATTCGATAGTATGGTATCCCAGTTAAGAGACTGTGCAGTCGATTCAGAGTTAGGGTTGATAGACATGTTATAGGCTAGTATGTAGGTCGAACTTCATTCGATATTACTGTAGGCCTAATGTGAGATAAAAGAGTAGGCCTAGATTAAATTTCTTCATTTTGGTGGATTTTCCTATAGTTTAAGGGAATCTGCTACTACGGTAATTGTCATGCAAAGACCTAAGCCCGGGACCATATTATTGGATTTTACATTTTTAACTCCATAGGAAACAAAAACCATTCTTTCAAATTCACCGGTTGGCTATTTTCACACAGCTAATATGTTTCATCTTATCACATGATAAAATTGGATAGATACCTAAATAAACATAGATTACAAACATAAATAAACAGTGATGAGCCCGATCCCAATGACAAACTTTTGGCCCAGTCCTAAACAGTTTTTCAGTCATTGAAATTTAAAAGTAAATTGGTCTGACAATCAGTTTAAAACAGACAAGAGACTGTCTTGAGGAGATTGGGAAGTTGTACCTATAAAAATAAATTTTGGAGTGTAGGGCCTATTTTAAGGTCCCGATCCAAGATTACAAATGCTATTCCTGGCAATGAATAATTAATTATTAGCTATAAAGGTTTGTTGGTCTAATACAAGATATAAAAGGTTAAAGAATTAAACTTAAATTATTAGACAAAACAATTGGATTCCTACAGAGGTTTAGTTCATAATAGAAGGGTATTTCAGAGTAATTTAGGTTAGATATCCTTTACAATTTCAATGTCTTTGGTTAGAGGAGAATATATAATATACCTTGGTATATATAGAATATATATACCTTGACAGATTAAAAAAACAATTTTCACTTTCATAAAATAATACTGTATTACCATATCAAGGTAAAAGCTTTGTATATAAGCTTATGGAAACAAATAAATGCTTACCTTAGGGTGGTTGACGGTTGACGACAATGACGACAGACGACTAACTCAAATCATCAGCACGAGCACACAGAGTATTGGTAAAGTAGGTGTTCAAGGCAGAGAGTAAAGTGGTGAAAACTCAAAACGATTTATTTATTGTTTTAGATTAAACAATCGAACAGTTTATAATAAATCTGTTATTGTGGTTTATTTTATGAATCAAAAGCAAAAGTTCAAGCAAACTAACTCTTCTGCAAACTCTTCTGGCTCCTCATCTTACAGCACTTTTTAACAACCTTCTCAAACTTGGAATTTTTCCTGAAAGTCTTAAGATAGGCTACGTGGTTCCCATTCACAAATCAAATGACATTGCTGATGTTACAAACTATAGGCCAATAGTTATACAGCCCGCACTTGGAAAGGTTTTTGAGTCACTCGTTCTTGATTGCATTGGTTTTGGCTGCAGGAGTTTTATGAATGTTGAACAGCATGGATTTACAAGAGGAAGATCAATCAATACAAACCTTATCCTATATGAACATTACATACTGTCTTCATTTCGAAATGGTGTTCAAGTAGACAGTGCATATATAGACTTCTCGAAGGCTTTTGACAAGGTGAACCACCAGCACCTGTTAGCTAAACTAAAAGCTTATGGTATCCTTGGAAATCTACTGACCTGGTTTGAATCTTATCTGAGCAATCGTTTGCTGGTCGTAAAAATGTCTGGCGCTACCTCCCAGCCTTTTCTTGCATCATCCGGCGTTCCCCAGGGCTCACACTTGGGTCCCTTTCTGTTTTCTATTTTTGTCAACGATATTGTGGACTACATTGAAGTGGATTGCCTGTTGTTTGCTGATGATGTAAAAGTATTCACTTCTATTTCTTCGACAAATGACTGTCGTAAACTACAACAAAGCCTCTTGAACATCGAAGACTGGTGCCAGCGAAATAACATGATTATGAACGCCAAAAAATGTCACATTATGACCTTTCGCCGGACTGCCAACTACGTAGTTTATGATTATACATTAGATGGTTCTGTCTTGGAGCGAGTGGAAAAGATACGGGACTTGGGAATCACATTATCCTCAAACTTAAATCCTGAGGACCACATCAGCAACATAGTCAGTAAAGCCAGCCGTGTATTGGGCTTTATCATCAGAACCTCGAGAAATGGTCTAAGTATTGATGCCATGAATGTTGTATACAAATCATTGGTTAGGTCTGTTCTAGAATTTGGATGCATTATATGGTCCCCGCACCAACTTGGACACATTCACCGCTTGCAACAGATTCAAGACAGATTTCTGCGTGTTATTGGAGTCCGCATGGGTTTTGAATACCAATCAGTGCCACTGCCCCAGATAGAGGAGATGCTTGGACTAAACCCACTAGCTACCAGACGCCAGATGCATGACCTTATATTTCTTCGAAGACTGCTTGTGGGTGAGATGGACTGTCCTGCCCTGCTTAGCCTCATTGACTTTCGCGTTCCTGGTCAGACACGCTCAACACATCTATTCAACCGCCGTCACTGTTCAACAAGCTATGAACTGCACAGTACGATACCACGTCTCCATCGGCTCGGCAATCTAGTCTCCACGCACTACGATTTCTTCTGTGATACAATTAACTGCCTGAGAAAAACCTTCAATTCTTTGTAAAAGTAATTTTGCTGTCATGTCTTCATATTTGTTGTTCACTACCATTTCTCACAGAAAATCAGTCTCACAGTATAGGGCAATGACGTAGGGCTGCACTTTGCATGTTCATGTAGTTTTTGATATTTATTCTGTTTTGTGCATTTGAAATGTATTATTGTAATTTGTCTTGTCTGTTCTTGTAATTGTACTTTGTTGCCAAGATTTCACGCTTTGTCCCTGTAAAATTGTCTTGAATTCAAAAAGTGTTGTTAAAAATCACTCGCCATTGTATTACATCGTTTCTTACATTTTCATGTCTCAAACAAGTAAGCATGTTGATTCACACCAACAGACATTCTGCATGTTTTACTTAGGTTAAAAATTTTGTTGCCAACCCACCATATTGTATTGTTTTATTGTTCCATAAGTTATTGCAGTATTATATTATATTCATTATTGTAAATTGGCGAATGCCGTTTGTAAGTATAAGTATAAGTATAAATCACATTAGTTTAACGGCGAAGCCCCACGTACCACACGAACTAACCAGACCCGCTAATAGTTTCGATGAAGAACATATAAGAAATAAGGTGTCATTAAATTTACTTTGCATTGGGTTTGAAAAATCTGACTTGAAGTGAAATAATTAAATATGCAGTAAACTTGAAAAACAAATAGCTCATTTTCATCACCTTGGGTGGAAACATTAACTAAAAAACTAGTGAGCTAATATCATTTTTATTGCATAACTGGTTACTTTGCAGAGGAAGTGACTTTCTAAAATCATGCGTAAAATATACAGAACAATTTATTGAAAGAAAGATTAAAATGTCTCATGAAATCGAAACTGTTGAATTGCTTTTATATTTGTCGTATCATTCGTTTGATTCAATTAATTTATTAATTCTTAGATTCATATATACTCAGTAAAAGAGTTCCGCAATATTCCTAAATGTCAGAAGAATATGAATTTTGTAATCGTGCTTCCAAACTCAAATCAGAATTAATTAATATGGCATATTTTGATGACCTATCAGATTTTTCTAGAATAATATATTTTGTAATTAATTTCTTACTGAGTAAAATATTGTTTTATCGACTTGATCTTGAAAGAAATGAAAATTAACTAGCCTAGGTGATTCGTTTCTAAATAATTGATAAAATCAGAAATCTTTTGTGGATTGTTGATCGTCTACACACAGTTGTGGCATTCGTACTTTGCACCTTGAAGGAGAGGTAGTGTGACTGCGTTTCTTTGTTTTCTTCACCTCTGTTTCGGAGAAGGATTAATCCCATGACTTGAGCTGAGGCCTGTTTTCAAAAGAGACTTCAAAAGACTGTCTCATCAGTTCAAATACTTTCTTTGCATATTTGATCAGGTATTTGAATATGACAAGAATCTTTTATTGGTAAAACATTAGTTCAGGCTACAAACATATATTGCCAAACTTAGTTAAAACGCACATTTAGATTAGCAAAACCATAAGCTTTTTAAATTATTTTTAAGTGTACCGGTACGGAATTCGGGATTTTCACAATTATTAATGAGTTTGCAGGAGTTAAGCGGTGATGTCCTTAAAACGTAAATTTGACATCTTTTATATGTTAACGACAACAATCACGGAACATTTTGATGACGTTTTTTATTCATCTTCAGGATGAATAAACTATATTTTTGAAAAAAAAAAATGTTAATTGTTACATTTTATTGAATTTTTAATTTATTGTTAGTTTAATAGTTACAATATACCCAATATTTACTACGTATAAGTTTATGAAAAAAATTTTCCTGGGTTATTGAAAATTTTTTTTGAACATATTAAGAATAATATAGTCTTAGATTTATAATTTTTTCTTGTATGTCAATAAGACATCTTAATTAAGTTTAATGCGATTTGGTTTTAAGAGATGAATAAATGAAGACGTACTATAGATGTAGAAAAATAAGACGTGTATTGTGAGAGGTTTACAAAACGTCTTAAAAAAAGATAATTGCAAGACGGTTAATTTTTATCCATCCTACATGTTTATTCAACGTGATTTAGACTTTGTGTGCTGTATGGGTTTAGTAGTAGTACTCTACTATACCATTGCAGTACATTTAATTTCAAATATAAGAAAAACCTTGTATTTTTACCACAATTTAGAGTATTGTTTAAATCTTGGTTTCTAATTTTGTGTGAGTAATTTCCTTGTTTACTGAAGATAAGAGAATACACGCACCTCTAATTAGGATAATTGGGACGCCTGTAATGTTCACTAAGTATGCATTAACCGTGAACTCCTGATGCTATCGAGGTATTGGCAACACTGTGTGATTATCAGCTTAATTAGACAATCCAATTAAACTCTATTTCCCAGTTTATCTATGGCTGCACAGGACATGGAGGCGTTCTAATGTGTAATGCATTTGCTAAAATTTATGATCACCGTTGCAAACATAATTGAAAACTAATTTTTCCTATTTTTTAAGTCATTTAAAATAAAATAGTATTTATTTGCAATGCTTCATTTGTTTAATAATTTAAAGCAGTTTATTTTATTAAACTTGTAAAAACATGCTCCATTCAAACAGTGAGGTCCGTTTTCTCGTTATATATCTCAGGGCCATATGTAGTGTAAACACACGTAACACGTGTAACACGCAGCACATATACATAAACGAACACAAACATAAACGGATAAGTTCCACTAACGGTGAGACGAGTATGCAAAAATATCTCCATAAAAATAGTTTTACTTTTTGGAAACTAGTGTAAAACCTTTTTTGGATTATTTATGCCAACAGTACAATTTTTGTCAAATAAAATAAAAATGAGACTTTCAGCAACATTAACTTCAAAAACTATTTTTTCGTCAAACCAAATGTCATTTTTATACTACTGTACTTTAAATTTTACTTTTAATTCATTGATTTGTTTATATTATAAAGTGCAGTTTGAAAACTACAATTCCCATAGTTATTATAAAACAAACTTATAAGAAAAAGATTCATAGGAACTACCCTATGACTTCAAATAAAATAACAAATCATTCTAACTTTACTACAGAATAAGCCCAGGCTCCCTTTCACCACCACCCTTACTGAGCAATCAATTACATTCTAAAAAAGCAATAAACAATAACGTCTTAGTATTACTTCACTTATAATAAATAAATACTTTCATAATAATGTTAAAGTGAAAATTCTTTATTTTAAATTAAATGAGTATTATGTTTTATCCTCAACGTATACTTATATTCTAGGGAGAGTCAGAAAAGAAAACAACTCTGATGTAACTTTATTGTAAATAAACACAGCGACAACACACGCACATGTCATGTATTTTTATCCCGACTAGAGACATTTATTGTGATCAAACGCATGACGAATCCCTTTAACTGGTACTTGTAAATTGCAACTCTAGCTAATGCTACAAAAAGCACCGTATTGCGGCCGTTTAATTTCAGTGTTCTCCGCAACAAACTCGTACATAATAAATTACGGAGCAGGTGTTTTCCAAAGCTTCAGTGTTTTATGAACCGTGCAATGCAAAAAACAAAAACCCCCACACGACGATGAACAATCACGTTCGTTTAACTTATTTAAATATTTTTACATCTCTATAGAAAACATATACATATTGTAATGAAAACACTTATAATTTTCAATTATTAAAAATCTGATAACATTTTGAGCTTTTTCTACTATTAATTATTATATTCATTAATTTTGTAAATTAAGTAAATGATCTCGTTTGATATTTTGTAATTATTTAAGCCATTCCAATTTTCAAAACCAACCTTTTTGACACTAAAGAATAACAATACTTCGCTAATACTTTCTATATTCATTAAAAGTTTTATCTTAATTGTTTTCGCTTGAGGTTGCAAAAACTAACAAAATCACTTTTCATTTTATAATATTAGTTAAATTTTGCTATTGAAAATATTGAATAAATATTCAAATGCCAACGCAATCGGAAAACGTAAATACACTCTCACTAGTATTATTTAGAATTTAAAGCTTTTTAAGGACTACTAAATATAATTGAAACAATAATGTAATTGTATACTCCACACCACTATACTAGACCTAGAATAGTGCACATAAAGAAACTGTGTGACTGTGCAGGTGTCAACATGTTAATGCTGTTTATTCGTAACCAGGTAAGTTGGTGGTTGAGCCCTTGTATTGCATTATGTATCGCGTTATACCAGCCACCACTTTGGGCTGCTCACTATACAGTTCATGTTTTGCATGTATTTGATACATTATTGACAGCCAGTGCTCTGTTTCATTATGGTATCGTTTTAACATGGTAACTACTTTGCGAAATATTCCATTAAGAAGTGTAATTTTGTCTCAGTCTTTATTGTTAATTCGTTAGTTTTCTGTAATGTTGTAAGCTATGGCTTATTGGTTAAAAACTAGAATAGTAAGTGAGGCTTCATTTAGATGCATCAAAAATTCTTCTACTAATCTAGAGATTTTCTCACTTTCAGTATTAGTACAGACCTTACGAGATTCACCTGTATATGATATAAATGGCTTCCATTTTGGAAATACAAATGCAAAAAAAATAACTTTTCATAATATTATAGGGATTCATGTATGCCAAATTTGAATTCATACTACAAATACATTATAGAAATAAAAATGTTAAGTTTAAAAACTTAACTTTTGCTACCGGATACGCAAAAAAACTGCTACATTAAAAACTGTAATAGCATTTGAATTACAAATTTTTGCTTATAACATTATCTGTTAGCAAATCCCAAAACCTGTTAACAGAGCGTGTATTTATTACACACACATTTATCAAATTAAAATACAGTAATTTTATATTTCTCAATGTCTGTCATTCATGAATAATAAAAGCTATAACTGTCACATAGCAAAAGAATTAAATATTTCCTAAGAAGAAACGATAAAATGTATAGCTTTAAAAGTCTGTTCGTCTATATGAATAAAGCAATAACATAAAAATATAAATCAAAATAGCTTTATGGGGAAATAATTTTTCTTTTAAAAGATTGTTCAGGCGGGTAGTTGCAACAGCTTACGATTTAAATAAAAATATGTACCATCTATAATGTCTGGTTTGACACATATTACCCATGAAATAACTTTTCGAAGGTCAGTGATTCGGAGACAATAATAATCTGTAGCCAAAACATAGTGGGAAATGATTTAGCACGCATTAAGGTATTGAAGTAGAACAAAAGAAAGTGCTCTCTTGTGTCCCGCCCTCGTCCCGCGTTGCAAAATTACTGAGGTTTTCAGATTCAATCTTTTTTATTCCTTTAAATCGTGTTAAAAGATCTAACACTAAGTCTTACTAGGGTATTGTGTTTTATATAAGGTAACACAATTTTAGAAATTCTTAAATCGTTATTTTTTATATTTTTTATAATGAGAACATAGTTATTCACCTCTATCTATTAAATATCTTACGACAGTAGTTTTAGAACTTAATGCAAATTGAGTTTGAAAATGTTTTAGTAAATCAGTTTAAGTTAGTAGTGTGTTTTAAGCAAAATACATACGAATTAATTATTTTGTTCTTATACATGATAATCGATAAAAGGGATTTCATTAATAAAATATTCAAATAACCTACAAGAAAATATTGTTATGTACTCCATACAACTATGTAATCAAATATTTACTCCACGCAACTGTGAAAACAATTTTTATTAATTGACAAATCCTCTAGTCGAATACTTTATGTACTACATAAAATACGAAACAAATAAAAAAAAATGCCAAAATGTCCAGGCAAAATTTAGAGCAACATTTATTATTATGTGTAATTAATACTTTTAAGTTTACTATTTATTTACCAAAGATTATTATAAAAATTTGATGGCTTATACTTGTTAATATTACCGAATGTGATGTGATATTAGTTTGAACATTATATAATGTTACCCTTTTTAATTGAAAAAGTTGTAACTACTCAGTTTACATAATGAATGGATTGTTCGGCACCCAATCTTCGCACGATTAGAAGTTTTCTTTGGCTATCGATTACATTTCGTAGTTTGAAGTACAAATTCCAAGTCATTACATCCAACATTAAATTCAAAATTATTTTCTCATTCTTAGATTTCTTCCGCCAAATCTGTCCAATACTAGAAATTATTGCTCAATACCAATATTGGCATTTTTTGTACGAAATAAATTTAGCATGGTATGGCATGGCACATATGTGTTTATATATTTAATTTACTCGTAATTTGGGCTTTGGGATTATTTAACAATAACACTGTGTCTAGAGGAGTTATTTTTTTATTCTTACATTTTAATAGGACTTTAATTTATGTTTTCTATTTATGGAGGATAGTCTGTTTTAGTAATTTGTGGGTTTAAACGTCCGTTAGTATACTTTACTCTTTTAATGTGCTAAAAGCCTGGCTCAGAGGTGCGTGCCTATATTTCATTTGGCGAACCTGTGATTATTTTATAAATTAGGTAAAGCTAATGCTTTGTATCAACAAACATATTACGACCATTATGTTCAACAAATCTTAATAATTATACAGTTTCCTATAGATAATTTCATGAGCGCGTTGAATAACAACGTAGTTAGTAATAATTACATGGCATATTGAAACATGAGTACATTTCTATCGTAAATTACAACTCATTAGGGTTTGTTTAATAATTTTATTACTTATATTCATGGTTTATATTCAATTTATATTCATTGTTATTAATTTTTTTTAACTGTTTAAAAAGACAAATTACATTTCATAATTATTATTATATTTTATTTATTAAATTATCATAAGAAACACACGTTTTTGCACTTTAATCTTTATATTTCATGATTATTTACAATTTTATAACACTAGTTTATGTCTAAAATAATCGTTTGTGTTAAATTTTGAGGGTATACCTACGTAACTAAACTCAAAAAAAGTTTTCTGTTGTGTCATAAATGTTAAAACCTCATTTATCTGTAACCATATATGTAACCTTAAAATATTTGTTGGCTC
>JAQYXR010001728.1:0-26695 GCA_030545055.2 Neoaliturus tenellus | reverse complement strand
ACTCCCATTCCTGACGGTTTAGGGTCTTAGTCTCTCGAACTAATATACCTAGAGTGCGCGGGGCCGGACAGTCAGTCGCTCGGTGTCTGTCGTAGGGTGCACATCGCGGTTGTAGTACTGGTCTAAAGTAAGGCAGCTGGGCTAGTTCAAGGTCACCCGAGCGGTGTCACATGACGGTTTAGGTAGAGTCACGTTGCAAACTTCAAGTTTCCTCAGCACTTTTGCTGTTTCTTGTCTAATTTCGCTCCAAGTCGTCAAGGTCATGGGAACCGGACTGAAACTCGGAGCGTAGTGCGAGAAACAGCAAAAGTGCCAAAAAATTTTAAGTTTCAGCGTGACCTTGACCTTTGTGACATCGATGACGTCATTTTGGTGACGTAAGGGGTGATGACGTCATCAGCACGTCATTTCTGTGACGTCATGGGTGTGACGTCATGGAAGTGACGTCATTGGTGATGACGTCATCGATTGCATCATCGATGACGTCATCGATGACGTCATCGGTGGGGTCATTGACCTCGATGACGTCATCGCTCGGGTGACCTTGAAGTGAGCCAGCAGCCTTACTTTTCCACTACTCTCACGGATTCACTCCAGTCTTTTAGCTGGGTTTACTCCAGGGTTCCAAGATCCTATCAATTTTGTGTGGTACAGATTTGTACAAACAATGCAATAAGTGTAACAGGTGCAAGCTCAGTACCCGGTAGGACTCAACGCTACTGTACCTTCATCATCGCTCACACCTGGGATAAAAACCAATTACTAAAATAATTTTGAATTTTGAAAAGTGATTCAGAATTACTAATTTTACTGCCAATTGTGATTCAAACCCGGGTTTAATTTCCACCCTAGCTTTCCGGTCGCCAACGGACAGATTACGACCTGCACCCGCAGTCGTGTACCGACCTGCCAGCTGCACGGGTTTGACTCAGCTAGTTTTAACCACTACGGTTAACGCTACGATTCACCCACACTGGGATGGGTTTTATCACTTCGCTAACCGTATCAATCAAATATCAATTTAATTTACCAGAGGCAATTTATATCTAATTAACTGCCAACACCCCCAGCAACGATCGTGTCGGCTCAAGGTTCAGACAAAAGACAAACCAACAATTTATCTACTAAATTAAAATGCCAAATAACCAATTATACTAATAAGTTTTAACAACTTATTACTAGTAGCCTATTCTAATCTAAGCGCAAACGCACTAATCCCTGTACTCACAAGGCGTCGAATAACTCCTAGCCAGAACACTAGACACTGACTCTCCAAAACTCAACTTCTTGATTTGACGGTTATCACCACAATGACTCCCTCGTCTTTCCTCGTTTCACCCCTCCTTTTCCTCCCCTCTCGGGGATCACCTGTGGTGGGGACAACAGCTGATCGGTTGTCCAGCCGACGTCCAGGACGTTACGTCATCGCCTTGGTCTTACACCGCAATGTCAACAACATCGCGAGGTTATGTTGTTTTGTTCCGCGGTTTGCCTGACCGATAAACTATGTATCGCCACAAAACTAATACTAACCATCTCCCCAAGTTTATCTACGACTGTCGTGATATCCCTTCACCCTGTCGGTTCGTTAATTACGAAAGTGTAATAAAGTCACGACTAGGGTTGCTGGGCCTAGAAAGACGTAGCGTTCGGGGTTAGCGACAAAGTGTTGGTCGGTGACTAATACAGGGTTCTATGTCACCACTGCATTATTCCAAGTGTTATCTCACCTCTCTAAAGCACAGGATTTAGGCTATAGTTCCTAGTTTGAAGTGTAAAGTGACGTGATGTTTTGAGGTTAAGTTTACTCTAGGCCTAGGCCAAGAGATACACCCAAGCTCCAAGGTTTATCACCTTCACCCTCACCCCACTAGGCCTAAGTGTGCAAAAGGTAAGATAGGTTTAAAATGCTAGGTTTTACACCCCCCTTAATTTTGACACGTCACATCCCCTTCCAACTTCGGGTAGCAAAAAACAACAAAAAATCTAAACTTGGGGGTTGTCATGTAAGGGAATGTAAATCCAACAAAAGCTATAAAACAAAACTAAATTTTACTTCATGCACAAAAAAAAATCACATGCATAGCAAACAAACAAAACTGTCAAGACAAACTGTTCTATTATAGCCCCAAGGACTCCCTGAGCATTGCGGGGCGCACTCGCACCCTGCTCCCATCACTCAGGAAAATCCTCCACTTCCGGTTGCGGCGTTGTCTCTGGGAGACGGGCGCATCCTCCCTCTGGAGCCGTTCAACCACCTCCAAAGGCACCCAGGGTTGTGGGCCACGCCCTCCCGGTCGGTAGGGTGTCACCGTGCGCCTTCCCCTACCATCCCTTGGAAGGGTCACTATGAGTCGGGGATCCGCCCTCCTGTCAATTCTCCTTGTCGGGGCAGGCCGTTGGGGTGCAGGCCGCACCACCCGCCGCTCGTCCGCTGGACCCCGCTGTCGCTCTGGCCGAGGTCGCCCTGTTGGTCGCCTCACCTCAAGGGGCACCCTGGGTCGGCGAACATCCTGTGGCCTCCGCCGCTCGATCCTCTCAATCTCGCGCCTAATCCTCTCACCCGACCGGGACCGTTCATACCCTCGCAGTGCAGGCCGTGGCCCTCTAGCTTGGTGGGGTTCTATCCGGATTGGTACGATTCGACTGGGCCCCCTATGGAGTCGTCCCTGGAACCGTGGCTGCCACTCACCCCGGCGGGGTTCTCTCCGCACCACTTCAGCCCGGCGAGACTCCCTATGCCGTGGCTCTGGACGGCCAGCCTCGACCCTGGCCGGTCGGTCCCTGCGCTGCGCCCTGCCTTGGGGTCTGCGATTTTGCCGCCCTCTGTGCCTCCCTTCTTCACCACCATCCAAGTCTTCACCACCCGACACCGCGGGTTCACCACCAACAGCTTCGACCACCATCCCTTCTGGTCGCGGCTCTAATCCCAGGTTCTCTATGGCTTCGTCCAGCTCAGCCATCAGGGGGCTATGTGCGGGGGAACAGAGGTTGACCACCTCCGCGGGGTTCAGAGGCGGTGAAATTTCCCGACGCCTTAGTACCTCCTCTGGGAACGACTCCCTGTCAAATCTCCCCACCCTGAGCACCCCCTTGATCGTCCTCCTCGCTCTGCTAGGGTCTAGCGTCAGTCCGAGAAGTCGGGAGTTCCGGGAAAGTTTATCCGCGAATATGCAGGTGAACACCCCACAAGACACCGCATCTCTCTGCCGTGGGCATCGTAATGGGGTTTCCAGCAATCGCCACCCCTCCACGTAGCTCTCGGCGTTCTCCTCCGCTGCTACCGCCTGCATGAACGCCCTGACTGTTTCTAACTCACGTGCCCTTGGGAACGCCATGGAGTCGTACGCCTGGATTTCTTTGGTCTCTGGGCGCACCACAATCAGAGACCAGTGCGAGTGGGGTTTCACTTGTGGAAGGTGAAGCGGGAAGAAGATCATCTCCTTCCCGAAGATGTTGTGTCCAACACCCCGACTACGCGTGGCCGTAAACCCGTTCCTTTCCCATGCCAGGAGGAACTCCGTGTCTACGCAGAAAACTTTCGGCAGGGTAGGGTAGAAGGCATTGCGGCGTTCAATCAGACGAAAGAAGGCGTTGATCACCCAGCCATTCAGCAGCTGGTCACCCTCCAGGGTTTCCAGGTCTGAAGGGCTAGGTTGGACTACCGGCCTCACACCTTCAATTTTTGATCTCCACCCTCTGTTTAAAACCAACTAACAAAAAAAACCAAAAACCTCTAAACACACTAAATAAACAAACTAAAAAAACACTTCAAAATTAAAACAAAACTTCTAAGCAAAATAAAACACTTCAAAAAGCAAAGCAAGCGGATTTTAATGTTTAACTACAAGCGTGCGTAGGTTAACATGCACCAAAGAAGCCGTAGTAAGTGCAACACCCAGCGCAAAACTGCATGCAAATCACCACCTGCAACAACCCAGTCAGGCATTAATTTGTATGTCCTCAACCACCTCTAATACTAACTAGAAGGTTAAATGTAGGTTAACTAATACACCCCCTTCCAACTTCGGGTAGCAAAAATCTAGTAAAAAAAAATATCCAAAACTTCTTCAAACTTTGATAACAACCCTCCCCACGTAGGGTTTCAAGTCTTTGACGTGGGCCACCGACAGGGTTCTCCCATCGCAATCTTCCAATTCATAGATGTTCACCCCCCTCCTTCCTGTCACTCGACAGGGGCCACCAAACTTTGGGGCCAGTTTCCCAACCACCGCATCTGCCGCAGATGACAGGACATGCAACCTCCGCATCACGAGATCACCCACCTCATAAACGACATCTCGCCGCCGTAGGTTATAATACTTGGCCTGGCGATCATACGCTGTTTTGAGGTTTCTGCGGGTTTTCTCGTATAAGTCCTTGAAAAGGCTGACACGGTTTTCGTGGACCTCGCCTCTAAGGGGTTCCACGTCACCCTTCGAGGTTTCAAAAACCGGCCCACAAATAGCTCTTGGGGGTTTCAATTCCCTCCCGAAACAAAGCATGGCTGGGGAAAAGCCCGTGGAGTCGTGAGACGCAGTATTCACTGCAAACTGAAACTCCTCCAAGTAACGATCCCAAGCCTTATGGTTGTCCCGCACATATTGTGCGATCATGGTTTTGACAACCCGATTTGGCCTTTCGACGGGATTCCCCTGGGGGCTGTATGGGGCAGTGGTTTGCAGCTGAACACACCACTCTTCCGCTAATGCCTTGACAATCCGGGAAACAAACTGCGTGCCATTGTCGCATATCATCACTTCCGGAGCACCATATCGCAGGAATACAGTCTTCAGCTTGGTGGAGACATTCTGAGCCGTGGCGGCCCCAATGGGAGCCAGCTCTATCCACTTGCTGAAGGTATCCTGTATCACCACCAGGAACCGATGGTTAAACCTCGTCCTAGGCAACGGACCAATTAGGTCAACCGATATGGTTATCCACGGACCTTTTGGCCTCCGGAAGTACATTTTCCCAGCCGGTTTATTCTGTGCCACTTTATATGTTTGGCACTGAGGGCAACTCCTAACATAGAGTTTTACATCACCCCTCCAACCAGGCCAGAAGTAACGAACTGCGATGCGGCTAGTCGTTTTCTTCACACCCAAATGGCCTGCAGTCGGTGAGTCATGATTCTCACTCAGGACCGCCTGCACCTTCCCGGAAGGCACACACATTTTCCACTCAGGGTTTCCTCCAACGGACTTGCTAAACGATCGGTACAACTGATTGTCTCTAATACAGTAGTTACCGTATCGCTGAGGATGGTTCTCCACCAAGCCAAACATCCGGTCGTACCACTGCTGAAGAACTGCCTAGCGGTCCTCGTTCAATGCACCCGCTACCGTTGGGGCAGTTGGAGTCACCGAACTCTCGCTTTCAGGGCGGTTATCTACAGCACCATCCACTTCAAGTGGAGCGGTTTTATCCAGGGCAGCGGTTTTATCTCGGCCGATTCTTCGCCATCGCTGTCAGCCATGGCCGGATCCGCTCCAACTGGATAGCGAGACAAGGCGTCCGCCACCTGGTTCAAGGTACCCTTGCGATACTTTATCTCGAAATCGTGCTGCTGGAGCTCCATGACCCACCAATCCCTATCCAATTCCCTATCCAATCGCCCACTCGGTTCACGAAGTTTCATGAGCCAGCTCAACGCGATGTGATCTGTGATCGCCACAAAGTGGTACCCTTCCAGGTACGGTTTAAACTTGCGGACCGCCCACACTAGAGCCAAACACTCTTTCTCCGTGGTAGAGTATTTGCACTCTTGGTCCGTTAGCAACCGACTTGCATACGCAATCACCACCTCCTTGCCATCCACGGTTTGTGTAAGGGCTGCTCCAAGACCGATATTGGAGGCATCCACCTGGACGGTAAAGGTTTTCGAAAAGTCAGGGCACGCCAAAACTGGGGAACTACACAAAAGGTCCTTCAGCTTCTGGAAGGCCGTCTCTTGTTCCTCACCCCATTGAAACTTCGCGTTCTTCTTCAACAAGTGTCGCAAAGGCGCGGACACAAGTGCAAAACGCTCAATAAAACGGCGGTACCATGAAGCTAGCCCTAAGAAGCTACGCAGCTTTTTTACAGTCGTAGGGGTTGGAAACTCCCGGATGGACTGCACTTTCTCAGGGTCAGTGGTTATGCCTTGGTCGTTCACCACATGCCCGAGGTACTTCAGCTGCTTCTTACAAAAGTGACACTTCTCGGGGTTCAGCTTCAGGCCAGCCTCACGAAGGCGGTTAAAGACCAGTTCCAGGAGTTTCAAATGCTCATCAAAGATCGTTGAAACCACAACCAAATCATCAAGATAAGCAAAGACTTTTGGTTCGAGTTCAACACCGATCACCCTGTCAAGCAACCTCTGGAACGTGGCACCAGCCGAGTGGAGACCAAAAGGCATTACCGTGAATTGGTAGAGTCCTCGGCCAGGGACTGTAAACGCAGTTATGGCCCTACTCTCCTTTTCTAACGGTACTTACCAATACCCACTCTTGAGGTCTAGCGTACTGATGTATCTCGCCTGGCGGAGCTTCTCCAAAATACCGTTAATTCGCGGTAGTGGATAAGCGTCCTTGACGGAAGAATCATTGACACACCTCATGTCGATGCAAAACCGATATTTCCCTGTGGTTTTCTTGATCAACACAACAGGGGAACTCCAAGGACTCACCGAAGGTTCGATCACACCTTCTTGGAGCATCGCATCCACTTCCTGATCAATGACAGCTTGCTTCGCCGGGTTACGGGGATAGTAGCGCTGTTTTATGGGCACTACATTTTCCTTGAGCCGTATCCTATGTTCAATTAGAGTAGTCTTGCCTGCAACAGCCTCAAACTTCGGTAATTCCTGGCTCAAGAATTCCTTCAATCCCCTATCTTCCTCGGGCGACAAGGTATCAACAGCATCTATGGCTTTTTCACCTTGATACGGTTTGGCACCGGGTAAAATCGCCTGGTCTAGGTGTACCAGGCCCAACTCCTCCAGGCTAGGCATACCCAAAATCAAGTCATACGACAAGTTCGGTATGCAATACGCCTTCCAGGAGTAGGGTTTCCCACCAACGACACCCGTAAGTGAGTAGAGGGAGCCTGCCTCCCTACTTGACTCATCGGCCAAACGCATTACCGCGTCGGCACTCTCAGGTTCGACTCCTTGGCCACGCAGGAGTTTCTCCACCTTAGACCCTATGAGGTTCACACTCGCACCCGTATCCACGAGAGCGCGGTAGGTTTCACCACTCAGGTCCACCTCCACGTAGGGCCGCACATCGCAACCATCTTCGCCTTCTACGGATCCCGTGAATTTGCTTATTTCCTCGAGCCATCGCTGCCAGTCATCGGAGGTCGTTCGCTTTCCGACCTCGGACTCAGCTGACCCCCTGTGTTCTGAGACCGATTGGTGTTTCCCGCACGGCAGCCGCACGTAACGGTTGTGAAACCCTCTCGTTGACAATGGAAGCAACGTATTCGTCGGGGTTCCGGACAACGCCTATACCGGTGGCCATTACGGTTACAGTTCCAGCAGATTAAGTCACCCTGCCCTGGGCTCAATGGCTGTTGCTGTTGAGTCCCACTCGGTCTGGGTGGGGCGCTCCGCTGGCTTTTGGCATTCGAGTCGTTACTTTTCACCACTCGTGTCTTGGCCACACCTGCCACTGGTATTTCCTCAGAACAGCTGTTACCCCCCGATTGGGATTCCACAGCTGCATTATCTCTGACCCTTTCCTGCTTACGTTTGTGCACATAAGCCGTCTCGGACACCAGAGCTAACGAGGGCGGAGGAGGGGGTCGAAAACTACTGCGGTCTCGCAGGTACGACTCATACTCCTCCGCTCGCTTGGTTAATTCCTGGAGAGAGGTGAAGTCGCTTCGCCGCACCATGAGTTTATATTCAGGTTTCATATTTTTATAAACCAGGTTTAATGTCTTTTGAGGCGAAAACTCTCCACTACGCCGGATAAGGGTCGAGATTGCTGTCAGGTAACTACGGAAGGGCTCGTTTTCGCCCTGCGTTCGCTTTCGAATTTCTTCGTCAAGGTCGCGTCGATATCCAGGAGGGTAGAACTGAGTTTCGAAGTCAACTCGAAAATCCTCAAAGCTTGCCCAAGAACACTTCTGGTTTCGGTACCACAACAGGGCTTCACCTTGAAGTAATTCCGGCATAGCTTTCAAAACAACATCGGGCGACAGCGAATACGTTTCCGTGAGCTCCTGAAGCCTCTCGAAAAATGAGACAGGATCTTTTCTCCCGTCAAATCTCAAATTCCACTTCCGCATTAAATTGCAGATAGATGGGAAGTATCTGCTGTCCCAGCGAGTCTGTTCCCAACTCGGCACCCTATCTTCCGAATATGGGTTGAGGTAAGGGGGAACCACGGCATCCTCCTGACTACACCACGGCTGCCACCTCGGGTTCTCAAAATATCCACCCCCCGGCATTGACCTGGTTACATAGGGCATGGTAACCTCAGGTTGCTCGCACCTGGTTCCCTTAGCCAGATGGTACTCATCCTCAGAGTGTGTCTCGGCATGCTGTAGGTTTTCCCCACCCAGGGAGCCTGCGGCAGATTGAGCCACTGGGACGCGACGCTCCAGGGCGGAGTAAAAATCTCGTGGTCGCTGCAAAATCCTTTCCTCAGTCGTCTCTCCCACTTGCCGCGGGTTCTGAACACCTATGCTGGCAGTGGGGATGCAAGGAGGACCGTCATTCCTCGTAGAGAAATAGACATCATCTCCTTCCAGCACCCTCCCCCTTGACCGCGCCTTCACAGACGGTAGGGTTTGGGAGATACGTCCAGTCTGCTCATCGTGTGGGATAGATGGCCGAGAGCGATCACTGAACGTAACCTGCGTGCCTAAAAGATCCCAAGGATCCCCAGGCCGACGGGTATCCTCCGTGCCAGATCTCGCACGCGCTTGAGGGTTTTTCAACACCTCAGCGAGGGCCCTCCGCAAGGATGCAGCATCCGCATGTGGTGGAAGTCCCAGCATTTCCCGGATGCTCACCAACTCCTCCATCACAGTCGGGGGTTGCACCTCTCGACCACCCACAACATTGGGTTGTGCCAGTAACGAGTGGTTTAGGCCAGTTGGATCAGGAGTACAGGCAGCCGCACCTTCACTCGAGGTTGACACCCAAATTGGCTGTGTCACGCCAGTCACCCCGACTCCAGTCAGAGAGGGCCACTGACTGTGGGGGTCCTTCCAGAACTGGCAAAACCTTTTCCTCAAGTCCTCAACTTTCCCTACAGTATCCAGTCCGAACCTCCCCATTTCTCGGATTAGGTCTTCCCTTTTCAGTTCGTGGATCCAACCAACCCTAGGATCCTCGAACGGAGAACGCAGTTTCTCACCCACCTGCATATTAGGGTTAAGGGGCGCAAACGCATCCGTGGTAACGATGGGCCAATGAAACCGACTGTCAAAAAGTGACGATGGCCTAGTTGTCACCGCAAAGGATGCCGCACTAGTCACCACCACCTCCGTCGAAGTCACAGCGGTTTCACCAACTGTAAGCGGGGTTGTCGGAGTTTCAGGCATTATGAAATGCAATTTGCTACCTAAGGTTTCTCAATATACCTAGGCAGGCTGCCTAAAATTAGGCAATTTCAAAATAAGCTACACCGTATCAGCACGGTTACAAATTCACCTTCCTCTATCGTACTAGCGAAAGGAAACCGATGGAAGGTTACTAACAATTAATTCTACACCACTACCCAACAAGGAAACAAGTTCCTATTTACTATGTAGGGTTGCAACTAACTCAAAAAAAAATTCTAAGTCCAAAAAAATTGAGATTTAAGTTTCAAACAACCAAACTCAATCAAAAACTGTCCAATCGTTCGGGCGCCATTTTACTGTGATGACTTTCTCGAAAAGGAAAAAATAATTAAAGCTAAAATAAATTTTAACTACTCGAGAGAAGTCACCGCAGACCAAATTTTCACCTCACGGATTCACTCCAGTCTTTTAGCTGGGTTTACTCCAGGGTTCCAAGATCCTATCAATTTTGTGTGGTACAGATTTGTACAAACAATGCAATAAGTGTAACAGGTGCAAGCTCAGTACCCGGTAGGACTCAACGCTACTGTACCTTCATCATCGCTCACACCTGGGATAAAAACCAATTACTAAAATAATTTTGAATTTTGAAAAGTGATTCAGAATTACTAATTTTACTGCCAATTGTGATTCAAACCCGGGTTTAATTTCCACCCTAGCTTTCCGGTCGCCAACGGACAGATCACGACCTGCACCCGCAGTCGTGTACCGACCTGCAAGCTGCACGGGTTTGACTCAGCTAGTTTTAACTACTACGGTTAACGCTACGATTCACCCACACTGGGATGGGTTTTATCACTTCGCTAACCGTATCAATCAAATATCAATTTAATTTACCAGAGGCAATTTATATCTAATTAACTGCCAACACCCCCAGCAACGATCGTGTCGGCTCAGGGTTCAGACAAAAGACAAACCAACAATTTATCTACTAAATTAAAATGCCAAATAACCAATTATACTAATAAGTTTTAACAACTTATTACTAGTAGCCTATTCTAATCTAAGCGCAAACGCACTAATCCCTGTACTCACAAGGCGTCGAATAACTCCTAGCCAGAACACTAGACACTGACTCTCCAAAACTCAACTTCTTGATTTGACGGTTATCACCACAATGACTCCCTCGTCTTTCCTCGTTTCACCCCTCCTTTTCCTCCCCTCTCGGGGATCACCTGTGGTGGGGACAACAGCTGATCGGTTGTCCAGCCGACGTCCAGGACGTTACGTCATCGCCTTGGTCTTACACCGCAATGTCAACAACATCGCGAGGTTATGTTGTTTTGTTCCGCGGTTTGCCTGACCGATAAACTATGTATCGCCACAAAACTAATACTAACCATCTTACCAAGTTTATCTACGACTGTCGTGATATCCCTTCACCCTGTCGGTTTGTTAATTACGCAAGTGTAATAAAGTCACGACTAGGGTTGCTGGGCCTAGACAGACGTAGCGTTCGGGGTTAGCGACAAAGTGTTGGTCGGCGACTAATACAGGGTTCTATGTCACCACTGCATTATTCCAAGTGTTATCTCACCTCTCTAAAGCACAGGATTTAGGCTATAGTTCCTAGTGTGAAGTGTAAAGTGACGTGATGTTTTGAGGTTAAGTTTACTCTAGGCCTAGGCCAAGAGATACACCCAAGCTCCAAGGTTTATCACCTTCACCCTCACCCCACTAGGCCTAAGTGTGCAAAAGGTATGATAGGTTTAAAATGCTAGGTTTTACACCTCCCTTAATTTTGACACGTCACAAAAATAACATAAATTAGCATTAATTAGAATGCAAAATCTATGTTTTTTTGCAGAAAAATCGCAATAACTCTGTTATTTGTTTTCAGATCTCCACAAACTTTGTCTCATTGGTTAATTAATTAAATTTTTCAACTTTTTTTGTCTCTTGTGAAATTTTTCTAAAATTTACCGTTTTTTAGATATTTGAGTTTGAAAATGTAAAATGGCCGCCATTTTGAAAATACACACTCGAAAAAAATAATATTTTTTCTTTAAATAAACATTGTTCTAGTTAAGGTCCATGCCAAATATGAACCAAATCCATTTATGCGTTACGAAAATAAAAATTATTAAGTGTAAAAAACAAAATGGCGGCTAGCGGGTTAACGAAGCATTTTAAAACATATATTTATATTAACTTTTTTGTTTCTTTTGGCTTGCTGAACAACATGGAAAAGTTTCGGACAGTTGAGGCTGGACACCCTGTATATGTTACCGGCCAAACCCGATTTCAGGACAAACTAGTTTGGACTAGGCTGAACTGGTTTTTCCTGAATGCCATAGGATTAACTAGTTTCTCCTTATTGATTACAGGCTAAACTAATGTGGCCGGGTCGCGTTAGGATAAACCAGATTGGCCTGCAATAGTCCAGGCCAAACTAGTGTTTTCAAACTATCACTAAAGTATTAAAAAAAGTTTAAGGGTAATTAATGATTAACATCTAGTTATTCTGAGGGACAAAACTAAAAGTATTTATTGTTTACTAAATCATTAAATCACTATTTTGAGACAGGGACCTCACATAGTGGGTATTTTAACCTGAAACCAACAAAATATCTTGACGTATTGAAAAATTTTATAGCGAAGAAAGTTACAGTCTAAGGAAAATTGGACTGCCTCAAAACTATCATATAAAACTATTAGTAATAGCATTGTGAAACACATTGAAATAAAATGAATTAGAGAAATTGAGTAGTCTATACTGCCTTACAAAGGCAGGGGAGAACTTTATTTCAGCGGTGCCACAAAATTAACAAAAAACTCAGCAATTCCCTATAATTGGCGGAGGCTGAATAGACTTGACAACACTGTTCCGACACTAAAAATTACCCCATAGAAAAGAAAGAAAAAAACACCTTCAGTGAGATTATTAATCACAAGACACCACACAATCAGTTTAATAATTTGTGATAAATTTAAATTAAAAAACTGATGTGAAGTGCACAGTCACTGTAACGAAAGGCTCTATAATAAGTGGCATAGTTATTATCGTTACAGAAATACAGAGGTATCATTATAGATCCTACAGTTCGTTTCGAGATGATCACTAACCAACCGGAAGGAGCGACTGGAGAAAAAACTAACGTATACAGGATAACAATACGCATCCATATTATAAATAATAGTACAAAATAAATGAGATCGAACTCTTTGGAATATAAAGGGCAAAGGGCATCTTATAAATAGCAAAAGACACTACACCCAAATTTGTTCAAGAATTAGGAAAATAATTAATCTAGAAACTAAATCACTAAACAACGTTGCTCTTTCATTTGTCTAGTATTCAATCAATGTACTGAAGAACTATCTGAACAATATAGAGGTCAAAAGGCACTACACCCAACTCTTTTCAAGAATTTTGGAAAAGAATTAATCTAGAAACTAAATTACTAAACAACGTGGCCCATTCAGGGGTCAAGTCAATATACTAACTAAAGAACCATGCAATTCTAGTTGGCAAAATTTTGGTCAGTTATTATTTTTTCAATGGACAGTTTAACAGTGTGAAAAGATGTAAATTTTGAATTAATATTTTTTATTCAAAGTAAAAAGATTGCACAGCTAGCTTGATGAACTACACAATTAAACTTGAATATTTATATGCCAAACATCCTGTATATAAAGTACTAGCTGATACCCGGCATGCTTTGCAATTAGGCGAACCTGAAAATTGGATTGATTGTTACCATGACAACAGCTGGAAGAGAGTTTTGAAACCTAACATGGGTACATTTATGACTGTCCTGGGGCTAAGAGCTATATAAAAACGAATGGCTTATGAACCTTCTCCATGAAATTTTCCATATATGTACTATTGGAGTTTCATGTGTGGAGTTAAGTGTACTGTAGTTTCATGGCAAACGGTCCAGTGGTTTCCAAGTCGATCGATCACAAATATACAAACATATCCACTTCTGTAAAATTTAGATTTAATTCTCCCTAATAGACACTATACTAATAAATACAGTAATCAAATAAAGTAAATTCATTTAAAACAATTTATGATTTAATTTCTTTTTGAATAGTTTATTACACACTTACCTATGGTTAAGTTTAATCTATATAAGTTTGGGACAAAATAATATGAAAAGGTTGATGTGTTTTAGTAAAATATAAAACTCACAAAATAACATTTAAAATACTTTATTAAGTCAGAATAAGTCATTTTTTAAAACAGTGTCTCTAATGTAAACAAACAAACAAAGAATAACAATATAATGACAAGAAAATTAAAACATATGTTTTTCTTTTTAAATTTGAAATGCAACATACACAACACGCCCCCCTTTTTTTTTAAAGATCAAGTCGTTTAGGCGGATATTTTTTTCTGCAAGACAATCTTCGTTCTTCAATTAGCATCTGACGGTGAGTGGGCCTAGGATAGCAATGCGGAGAAACATTCTGGTGCTCATTTGTTGTTTTAAGCTTCTTGAGATGAATACTGTTTCTTCGCATTACTTTTTCATCCTTATCTAGCTTGACCAAATAAGATCTTGGTTGGTTGAGTTTGTTTAATACTACTCCTTTCTCCCACACAGAATTGTTTATGTTTTGTATCAAGACCTTTTCTCCTTTTTCATAGGTTGCTTCATTTTTCCTTGCGTGCTGATCGTAATAAACCTTTTGTTTATGCTGATTGCTGATCATTTTCTCATGTGCATTGCTGTTACGTATATTTGAAAATTTTAATAACTCATTCTGTACTGGAAGTTTGGTTCTTAGATTCCTATTCATTAACAGCTGTGCTGGTGAAACATTCAAGCCAGCCAATGGAGTATTTCTATGATTCAATAAGAATAACTGTATTTCCTTCCTTTCTTCCCAAGATTTTCTTAACATCATTTTAGCAAGGCCAACTCCTTTTTCCGCTAACCCGTTGCTTTTTGGATAATGAGGACTTGAAGTGTAAATTTTAAAATTCCATTCCTCAGCAAATCTTTTAAATTCATAACTGTTAAACGGCATATTGTCCGCAACAACTATGGCTGGTATTCCATAGTGAGAAAAGATTTCCTTCAATTTTACAATAATCTCTGAACTAGTTTTTGAATTCAGTTGAACAATTTCCAGCCATCTTGAAAAATAATCCATTAGCACTAAATAAGTTTTCCCTGCATGCTCAGCTACATCCAACCCGACCTTATTAAAAGGTATATCTGGAATATTATGGTTAATTAGTGTGTCTTGTGTATTTGATTTGTGGTATTTCAAACATAAAGAGCAACCTCCAATGTATGATTCAATGTCGGACATCAATCCTGGCCAGTAGAAATAATTTTTAGCATTCATTTTGGTTTTTACAATTCCAGAGTGAGTTTCATGGAGTAATTGAATAATATAAGTCCGTAATTTTGAGGGCACAATCAATCTGTTTTGATAGTACAGCAAGCCATTTTCTTGGGTTATGTCATTTTTTAGCTTGAAGTAATGTTTGATCTCTCCGTGTTCTGTACATTTGTTGGGCCAGCCATCTTTATACCATTTAAGTAAAAGTTGTAGAGCATCATCTTCTGCCGTTGCTTGTTGAAATTGTTTAATCTTTTCATCTGACACTGACAATTCACAAACACAAAGAGTATGGATATAATCCTTCATAGATTCATCATCTCTCTGAGGTTTCCTCAAAACATTTCTTGATAACAGATCAGCAACATACATCTTCTTACCAGACAAATATCTCAGCTTAAAATTGTAATCCAACAGCTTAAGTTTTAATCGTCTCAGCCTGTTATTTTTTATAGCACTCATACTTTTATTCACAATCGATAACAGTGGCATGTGATCTGTATATATTGTCACATTTTGTTGTCCATAAATGTAATAATGAAATTTTTGCATGCGAACGTGATAGCCAGAAGTTCCTTTTCAATTTGTGCGTACTCGATTTCAGCATTACTTAAACAACGAGATGCAAATGAAACGGGTTTACCATTTTGCAAAATACAACAGCCGATTGCATCTCTGGAAGCATCACATTGAACATCAATTGGTAAAGTCTCATCAAAAGCAGCCAACACTTGACCACTACAAATTATTTGTTTCAGGATGTCTAAGGATTTTGTATGATCTTCAGTCCATTGCCATTTAACATCCTTTTTCAGCAACTCCCTGAATGGAGCTGTCAATTCTGCTAAATTAGGAATGAAATTTCGTAGGTAATTAACGAAACCCATCAGTTGTTGTAACTCATTTTTGTTTTTTGGATTTTGAAGGCTTTTAATTGCAGTAATTTTTTCCGGATCAGGAGACATTCCATTTTTGTTAAAGATTACACCAAGGTACTTTACTTCATCAACACAGTACTGTAACTTACTGAAATTAAACTTTATGTTGTATTTCTTAGCTCTTTCGAATACTTTTTCTAGGATACTGTTGACTTCTTCTTTTGTATCTCCAGCTATGCATAAGTCATCAAAATATATTGAAACTCCAGATATGTCTCCAAAATATTTGTATACTAACCTCTGAAATATCTCAGGCATACATGAAAGTCCAAATGGAGCCCTAAGAAATCGATATGTACCATACACAGTGTCTTCCCCTCAGGGGCAGTGGGCTTTCCACTGTACGGGTGTTTCTTGGCAACCCCGGGGTACCTGAGCCAAGCTGTGAGACCCTCCTCACAGTTCTTCCCGAGCTAGGGCCTTTCTTCTCGTCTTTCAGGTCTTAGCTCACCGTCTTTATTCTTTCCTGAGCTAACCTTGCTCACCTTCTTGTTTTCGACCCCGAATCAAGGGTGTCTTTCCACCTTCTTTCGACCGGCGCATGCTGGGGGGGTCCTGGGAGTGTCCCTGTTGTGTTGCAGGGACTGATGTGTGCCTCGCACTGCCGATGGTCTCCTCCAGTGTGTCGTCAGAAGCCAGCCGCTTCGGACCTTAGTCAGGGAGTGCGGCATGGATGCAGGGATCGGACTCTGCATTGCCACGGTGCGACTCCCAGCACGTCCGGCACATTTTGTGTATCGGTGCTAGGCAAACGGAGGTTCGGGCCCCGGAGTCCCGGGGTAGGGGTGTCTTATCTCCTACGGGGGGTAGACCTCCGAGGGTGTACCCGCTCTCGACCGATGAAGGGCCGCCTCTTGCCGCACGATGCGCTGGTGAAACAAAAGTATGGATTTTAAAATGCAAAACACGAACGATGATGAGATAGAGCAGGCCGCCTTTAAGCGCAGCTCAAGACTGCAGAGGTCTCCGACCTTGAACACTGGAACGCCGACGAAGGGTATTAAAACCACCCCCCCGCCGGTGCCATTCAAGGCTCTTGGTGGTGCCGGATCGTCGTCCAAAACCGGACAGAAGAAGGAGGAGATCGGTATGGCGATGGAGGTGGCCGAGCCGGCAACACCATTAGCCAATATCCAAGGGATTCCTCCCAGGAAGAGCCCTCTTCGTGCGGCATTCAAGCTGCAAATGCTTCGTCAGCAGCAGGACGACGCCCACGAGGAGGAAGACTCACTTCTGAAGAAGATGAAAGCTCTTTTGAAGGAGATGGCCAAGGCCCTCTTAATTCAAAAGAACGTGAACAAGGCGATAAAAGAGGGGATCCCGAAACTCGAAGATGCTCTAGAAGAAATCGAGGAATGCCGGAAAATCAGGCTAAAGGCAGTGAAGCAGGAGCGCGATGTCACGAACCGAGTCATCTCTGCTTCGCCTCAAGCTCACCTGGCTGAGTCCCAGACTCAAGCCAGAAAGCGAAAGAAGAGGCAGAGCGGTTCTTCGCCTGGAAGCCCTGAGCTTGTTGAGGTGGACTCAGTGCCGAGACCGGTTTTTGTCACTGCGGCATCGCAGACATCTCCTGTCCAGGCTACTGAATCCGCCCCGGGCGCTGCCGTGATTCCAGCGGCTACTCCTGCAGAGGTTCCTGCTCCGGCGGCTAATCCTGCCTTGGCAGCAAACTCTGCCTCAACACCTTTGGGGGGCTGGAAGACGCGCCTGTCTAAGAAAGAAAGGAGGAGGCAGAAGCAAGCGGAGGCGGCTTCTAAAAGTGCGTCGAGGGTGGAGCGGACGCAAGTCTCGAAACCGGTTGGGGAGGCCTCTGGCAAGTCTGTCAGAAAGCCTAAACAACCCAGGCCTAAGAAGCCCAGGACGGAGGCAATCTTGATCAAGCCTTTAGGGGGGCGATCTTTTGCCGATGTTCTGGGTCAGATTAGATCGCAGGCCAAACCGGAGGAGACCGACACCGTTATCAAGTCTATTCGGCGAACCCAGAACGGGGATGTCCTCCTCGAACTGGGGAAGTCGAGTGACAAGATCGGTTTTGCCGCTTCCCTCAAGACTGCACTTGGGGACAAAGGCTCAATCAAGGCCCTAGAACCGAAGTGTTCGGTCGAGATTCGGGACCTTGATGCCCTCTCCACCGAAGAGGAGGTGACCCGTGCGATCCAGGTGGCACTCCAGGAGATACCAGCTGATGGAGTGAGGGTATGGCTGACAAAGCCCAACCGAAGTCAACTCCGGATGGCTGTTGCTGAGATGGGCGAAAAGCACGCCAATAAGCTGCTTAGCCTTCAGCACCTCAGAGTCGGTTGGGTCAGTTGCAGGCTCAAACGGAGGGTTGTAGTTTCGAGATGCTTTCGCTGTCTCGGTTTCGGCCACTCCTCCCGAAACTGTAAAGGGCCCGACAGGAGTGCCAACTGCTTCCAGTGTGGAAGCCAGGGCCACAAACGCAAGGAATGTTCCTCGAGCCCCTCCTGCTTCCTCTGCAAGGATTCAGGCTCCAGTGCCCTCGGTCACTTACCCGGGTCTGGTCAGTGCGGTGCCTTCAGAGCCGCACTTGAACAGGCAAAAGGCAGCGGCCGGTAATTCGCATCCTCCAGGCCAACCTTCATAGATCCTGGGGAGCTGATAACCTTCTAGATCAGCTCGCCCGAGAACTTGGTGCTGACGCGCTCCTTATCAGCGAACAGTATCGGGACAGAGACCCAAACATTTGGATCTCGGACAGCCTCGGTACTGCTGCATTTTGGGTACGTAATACACGAGATGTCTTGGTGCGGAGTCACGGGCGCGGCCGAGGATTCGTCTGGGTTCGGTGTGGGGACGTGACTATCTTCAGTTGCTACCTCACACCCAACGAGGCCGTCCAGGACTTCCGCGACAAGATAGATAACCTAGAGGAGTGCGTTCTCGGCACCACCGGGCATGTCGTCGTTGGTGGCGATTTCAACGCCAGGGCCGTCGAGTGGGGAATGCCCTCTACCAACTCCCGGGGGAAATACATCCTGGATTTCATCGCCAGGGCCGGTCTTGTCGTCCTCAACCAGGGCGACACACCTACTTTTCGGCGCCCCGGGCAGAGAGGCACGATCCCCGATGTCACCTTTGCGTCTGAGTCGCTCCTTCCGAGGATCTCTGGCTGGAGGGTTGTGGAGGACTACACGGGTAGCGACCACCAATACGTCGTGTTTGACCTGCATGATCAGGCAAATCGTCGAGTTTCCGCATCTCGGGAAGGGCCACGCCGGTGGAACACCAACAAACTGGACGTGGTCAAGTTCACCGAAGTCATCTCTCGGGGAGCGCAGGGGAATCCTGGTGAGGCTGGGGCCGAGGCACTAGTAACATCCACGATGGAACTGATCGTCTCGGCCTGCGACCAGTCTATGCCGCGAAGGAAACCCCGACGCGACAAACAACCCGTTTACTGGTGGACTGAAGAGATTGCGGAACTCAGAAGAACATGTTTAAGAACTAGACGAGCCGCCACAAGAGCGAGAATCCCCGCAGACAGAGTTCGTAAGTCGGAGGCCTATAAAGCTGCGAGAAAATCTCTCCGCCAGGCGATCAACAGGAGCAAGGCGAATAGCTGGAGGAGACTTCGTGACGACGTTGATTCCGACCCCTGGGGCCTGGGTTACAAACTTGTAACACAGAAACTCGGCGCCCGCTCTCCACCTTCCATCATGGAGGGCGCCACCATGGGGAGGATCGTCGCTGCGTTGTTTCCTGAACATCCACAGCGACCGCCGGTTGACTTCGGACGGGTAGAGGACGTTCCACTCTTCACTTTCGAGGAGCTAGAAACCTCCGTTCTCTCCCTGAAGAGCAACAAGGCTCCTGGCCCGGACGGGATTCCCAGTGAGGCTTTAAAGAAAGCATTTTTAATCAACGCTGACTTGTTGTTGAGAATGTACAATGCCTGTTTGGTAGAAGGGGTGTTTCCGGCTCCCTGGAAAACAGCCAGGCTTGTACTGATCAGCAAGGGCAAAGGTGATCCCGAGCTGCCGTCGTCCCACAGGCCTCTCTGCATGTTGGACACGGCTGGAAAGCTGTTCGAGAAGCTGATCCGTTCCCGCCTGACTTCTGCCGTGGAAGCTGCCGGGGACTTATGCCCCCGTCAGTACGGCTTCAGAAAGGGACGGTCAACGATCGACGCTGTCACCGAAGTTCAGAGAGCTGTGGAGAGAGCCGAGAGCCACAACCATTTCTCCCGCCGAGTAGTGCTTCTTGTTACGCTTGATGTCAAGAATGCCTTCAACTCTGCGAGGTGGGTCGATATGCTGGATGCGCTTCGCAACACCTTTCGTATTCCTGCATATCTGTTGCGGCTCATCGAGGATTATCTACGCTCTCGAAGCCTGATTTATGACACGAGGGACGGAACGCGGACGATGGAAGTCACTTCTGGTGCCGCACAAGGTTCAATACTCGGCCCGGATCTCTGGAACGTTGCCTATGACAGCCTCCTGAGGTCCGAGATGCCTGAGGAAACCACTTTGGTTGGGTACGCCGATGACGTCGCAGCTCTCATTGCTGCACGCAACGTTGAGCTGGCCCAACTGAAGTTGAACCGAGTTATGCGGGTGGTCAACAACTGGATGTCCGATCACGGTCTCTCACTTGCTCTCAGTAAGACGGAGATCGTGATTCTCACGAAGAAGAGGATCGACACCGTCGTCCCGTTTCGAGTGGGAAGGGAGGAGGTCACATCAACTCGTGCCGCCAAATACCTCGGGGTTATGGTGGACACCAAGTTAAGCTGGAGGGATCAGATCTTCCGTACGGCGGACAAGGCCGCTAAGGTAGTGACTTACCTTAGTAGGCTGATGGCCAATGTCGGGGGTCCCCGATCCAGCAGAAGACGTCTGTTGATGTCCGCGGTCCAGTCCGTGCTTCTTTACGGGGCAGAGGTGTGGGCAGGCGCTCTAGATAAGGAGTGCTACAGGTTGCGACTCGCCCGGGTTCAGCGTCAAGCTGCGCTCCGGGTGTGTTCCGCCTACCGGACAGTGTCCGAGCCTGCCGTCCTGGTGGTCGCCGGAGTCATCCCTGTCAAGCTCTTGGCAGGGGAGAGGAAAGCGATTTATCAGAGACAAGGCGAGATCGGCAAGGACACGGCAAGAACAGAAGAGCGCTCCCGAACCTTCCAGCAGTGGCAACACAGCTGGGAGCACGACACCCGAGGACGATGGACTGCGCGACTTATCAAGCAGGTCCAACCATGGGTGGAACGGCGGCATGGGGAGGTGGACTACTACCTGACCCAATTTTTGACAGGTCACGGCTATTTTCGGTCGTACCTGAACCGGATGGGAAAGACCGGTTCACCGGACTGCATTTATTGCCCGGGTGTTCCCGACGATGCGGAACACACATTCTTCCGCTGTCCCCGTTGGGAAGGGCCCCGCCTGGAGGCCACACAAATCTTTGGTGTATTTTCGGTGGACTCGGTCTGCCAAAAGATTTTGGAGGATGAGGGCAACTGGGATTGTTTGTCACAGTTCGTCCGGGGCATCCTCCTGGAAAAGAAAACCGATCTGGACCGCGAAGTGGCCCAGATCCCTTGATCGAGCGGCTGGATAAGGAGCGAGCCCCACGGGCGTAAGCCAAATTTAGGCCTAGCCTGACGTAATGTGACAAACAATTCCAGGTTAGATTCCTAAAGAGTAGAGGAGGTTTTTTTTAGTGGATAAACCCGTTTTTAGGGGAGCCCCACACTACAGGCTGGCCACCTGTGTGCGTAATGCATTTTTCCGCCTCTCCCTCAAAAAAAAAAAAAAAAAAAAAAATACACAGTGCTGAAAGAACAGAGTTTGCTAGACTGGCTATCCAATTTTACATGATAAAAACCGTCTTTTATATCAAGAACTGTAAAAAACTTTTTATTTGAAAGTGCTGGGGCCAGTTCTTCTAATGTGGGTATTGTATACTTTTCATTTATTATGTACTTGTTTAATTCTTTCGGATCTATACAGAGTCTAAGAGATCCATTTGGTTTCTCCACAATAACAATGTTACTTACCCATTCGACTGGTTCACTTACAGGAACTAAAATCCCTTTACTCACTAGATCGTCTAGTGTTTCTTTAAATTTATCTCTGATTTTAAGGGGATTCTCCTAGCAGAACAAATTTTTGGCTCTGCATTTGGACTAAGTTTTATTGTACACGAGTCAGGAAAGCAACCTAACCCATCAAAAACCTCCTTATGTTTCAAATAAATGTCAGACTTGCTGTTGTCTTTCAGTGATTCTACTTTTTTAATCAAATCTAGCTTGATACATGTCCCTAATCCTATTATTGGATTATTGCAATTTTTAACTATTACAAATTCAACATCAGAAAGTTTAGTCTTACTCTCAACCAAACAGCTGATTTTACCAACAGGTTCTATGGTGAAACCTCCAAAGGCCTGTAGCTTTATATTGCATTTTTCTAATTTTTGACACAAATGGTTGTTTTTCACAAATGAAAAGGGAAGAATATTTACCTCTGCACCAGAATCCAGTTTGAATAGAACATCTACTCCCTCAACCTTAAGCTTTTCATTCCAAGACGTAACATTATCTACTGTGTTTAACGAGTTTACAGTGTAATAGTTACTTTGTTCAGAACTAAAGGCTAGATTTTGACATTGTTTTATTTCTTTATTGAAAGTTGCTGTTTTGGTTTTACACATTGAAGCAAGGTGATTTAATTTATTACATTTATTGCATGTTTTACCATAAGCGGGACATACTCTTTGTGTATCATGAGTATAACCACACTTTGAACATCTTAAACAACCCATCTTAGGTGAATCATATTTTGTTTCAGGCCTACTTTGATTTTGTTTGAAATTTGCTTTGTTTGTATATGGATAAGTGCTTTTACTTACAGTGTCAACATTGGAGTCTTCAGTTTGCTTTTGTTCTTTTTCTTTCCAAGGCTTACCTTTAAGGTAGTTCAATTCATTTAAATCAACCTTCTGTTCCTCCTCCAGCCGATGAATGTTTGTTTCCGCAGCTTCCACCGACTTACAAAAGGATATGGTCTTCTCTAGGGATATATCTTCTCTTAAAAGGCGTTCTTTTGTATTTTTAGACCTAATTCCTAAAACTATCTGAGCCTTAACAGTTTTTTCTCTTGGTCCTTAAAATCACACAGTTTTATCAGTCTTTTTAAATCAGCATAAAATTTATCAAAAGACTCATCAGGTAGTTGTTTTCTTGAGAAGAAATTGAAAATATCCATAATTTCATTCTTTTGAGGAAGGCAATGTTCTTCCAAAACTTTGAGTATTTATAGGACTGTTTCAGTGCTTTCATCTTCAGTTGACAACGTCTTGTATAATTTCAATCCTTCAGTTCCCAGTAGGTTTTTCAATCTCGCAACTTGTACCTGTCTTGATTTCTTGTCCGTCTCCGTTGCTGAAAAATAAATCAGAACTTCTTCCTTGAATATCTTAAAATTATCTGAAATATTCGCATTTAAATTCAAAACATCTGGCTTGTTGAACTCCATCTTTCTTCTTGTTTATCACAGTTATTAAAATCTATTATGTCTTTGTAGGTTCATTTTAATTCTAGACTGCGCCATGATGTGTTTTAGTAAAATATAAAACTCACAAAATAACATTTAAAATACTTTATTAAGTCAGAATAAGTCATTTTTTAAAACAGTGTCTCTAATGTAAACAAACAAACAAAGAATAACAATATAATGACAAGAAAATTAAAACATATGTTTTTCTTTTAAATTTGAAATGCAACATACACAACAAAGGTAACATTATATAAAGTAAATTAACCAATAATAATACCAATAATAGTATTATCCAACGATAAATGATTTAGCAAATTGAACATTCTATTAACAATAAGCGGGGTTTGAATGGATTTTCTTCAGTCAGGTTTTCTTAAGAATCTCTCAGGTATAATAATATATCCACATAGTTGCAGGAGCGTTTAGCTTTACGCGCGACCGATCAAAGCTTCTTTCGCTTGTCTCCTTCGCCGCACAACTCGACAACTCGATGACGAGACGAAGACGTGTCTTTGAGGGCCGGTAATGGTCCAGACAAAGGCTCCCAAACACAGTACAATTGGTCGTCAACATTTACATTTGTTTGAAAACACCATGAAAAGTTTAATCATACAAATTAAGTAACACGATGACATTAATTAAATACAGTCTTTCGTTTTTGTACAGCACACCATCCACTTAAAAGAAAATATTGAGTTATTTGTGAAAATTGTATCTACTAAAATTGCTGTATTCTTTCATACTTTCTTACTCTTCATTAATGGCAACGTTTTCCACCATTATGTATGAAGTTAAAATATAAGGAGTACATCCTACAAGAATTTATCGAGTACACACTATTTAAGTTTCCGACATTAATTTTGCGTTTTTTTAATGCAAGCGTGAGTGACGAAGAAGGAAGCTGTGTGAATACTTAAGTTGCTTTGTTCCTGAAAATGTTCAGCTAATCCTCAGGTTACCGGTAAGTATATTTGATCAAATTGTTAACGATCATATAATATTAATTATGTGATTACGAACTGTTGTAACCGATTACAATATGAAACTTCAACGCCCCTCTCTAACTTAAATTAAAATTTTTTTGAGATTAGGGTATTTTTTATCATTTTACTAAGTTTTTATATTTTCTAGCATTAGTACAATTTAAAGACTTGTGAATTATTATTCGTTTTTTCACACTTGATGAGGATTCTCTTTTTTATCTTTGAAATTAATTCTTATAATTTCTGCTTTTGATTTACAGTTTTCTAAAAAATCATTGTATCCCCATTTTTCTTGTATGTATAAATGACACCCCATTTATAATACCGGATTGTTGGTGTCCCTATTAAATAAATAAATAAACACCATCTAGCCCCTGTGGTTGTTTTCCATTACTTTATTTTACTAAAAATACATCTTACCCTAAAATAAAATTTAATTTATGTATGATTTTAGTATAAAAGTATTTCTGAAATGACGGAAGAAAAATAAGAAATGTCCCAAGTTGTCTTTACTAAAATAGCAGGTTATGCAATAAGCTATGAGGAGGTGTGTAAACCATACATGATTTAAGATGAAACTTTTTACAAATCATGAATCATAATTTATTACTTTAAAATAAATAAAATTAGTGTGTTTGAACGAAGCTTACAGAGTTAGGTTGGTGTAAATGAAGAGGGCAAAGTTTAATTACAAACGTCGACACAATGGCTGCGTCATCTGTGACGTCACGAACTGTGATGGATGAAACTCGGCTATTTGGTTGCCAGCTGATGAGCTGATTGCTGCACAACCAACACCGAGGGGAATAAAAACTATTAGTAAAAATATTTTGCATCTAAAAAATAAAGTAACATAATTGAAAGGAACCAGGTGAATACTTGTAGACAAAGTTATTATAATAAATTGTTCTAACTTTCTCCTGAGGTTTTTAGGAGGAAACATTCATGAAGTAAAGCATTGAAAACTTTCCAATTCGAAGAAGTCCCACTCTTCCCCAATAGATTGAAATCCCGTCGCAAATTTAGCAGCATGAATTAAATTTGATGTAATTTATGGGCTCTATTTTACTAAATCTTATTCTTACGTATTACCCAGATAACATACTATTATACCTAAACAGAATTTTATCAACGTATTATTATAATGGATGTAAAATTTTAAAAAGATTATCCGTGGTAGGAACCAAAAATGTAGCCACATATAAAAGAGTTTTTAAAAATTTTCATGGTTTCTACTACTACACTGTTTTGCGATAAATATAAGTTTAAGCTGTAGTCAGATCCTTTGGAGGTCTTCAACCACAAATTGCACAGACAACTCAAGGACATGTTGCGATCTCACACCCACCAATCGCAAGGGGAGGGAGAGATAGGCGAGTGAACCTTGCAACATGTCACCGGCAACTTATTGAACAGCTCATCCGGCGGCGCACCTCTTAATTGCATTCTTCCTATGATTGTGTCTGCATACTAAAACTGGCAGTCATCTTACATTATCTTGTGGATTTTTATGGAAATATGCTAATACCCAAGTTGACAAAGTAAAATAATGACCCACAGTGGTTTTTGTACAAGTTACCTCAAAAGGACAATAGGACCTTTAGGAAATATTAAATTGTTTTGAAATTAACTTTTAAGTATATGCTGAGAACATTTTTTACACAATATATAACCGATTTTATACGATCCTACAGCATTTGACGGATTTACAAGCGATTATGTCGTGAGCGGCTCCAGCAGAGGCAGTCCCATCTGACAGCTGCGAGCGCTCGCTATTGAATGGGGATTCAATTTTCCTCCTCATTGCACTCACATTGAAGCAAGTCTTTAGAAAATATGCCACTGATAAATAAAACGGTTGCAATCTTTATATTAAAACTTTTAAAACCGATTACCACATTATAATTCTGGAGCTATAGGTCATTCAATAAAATTAAGTTTTGCTTAACTTTCCCTTTAATCTTTTTCATAAAATAACCTTTCATTGTATTTTTAGGTTCATATTTTCGGCAATCAAATAAATTATTCACATTATATACATATTCTATCATCCCTAAAAAATAATGAGGAGGCAGCACAGCAGACTTTACGGTATATGGCATCCCACAAAACTTAACAGACAGTATTCACCCCTCGACAACTGTCAAGCCACAGTGGTAGGCCTAGTGATCACTGTGATTACAAGAGCGTTTAGATTGACCAATAGATGCAAATGGCTCACTCTATAATAAGGTTTGGAAAAGTCTATGTATATGGTATCATGGCTGCTTCAGGTCGCTGAAATTATACACTATTTTGAATTGAAAGAGGACAAAGTTGGTAGCTGTAGACCGGCGATAGAAATCATGTTTGTAAGGTAAAATCTCTTAGGAGACCAGCCTTGACGGAATCAGCTTCT